>MJUU01024900.1:60423-76390 GCA_002080025.1 Modiolus philippinarum
CCCCCCCCTCAGAATCAAATGGTCGTCCCCTTATCATGATTATTGATTGTCTTGTGTAGGGCGGACATGGTTATTTAGCAGGTGGTTAATCAGCCAATAGAATCCAAGTTTACATCCGCATAACCGCACAATGTGTTTTCTATTGATTCAATGTTAAAACTATGTTCCCCGCTGGTGGCCATATTGGATTGGATGAGTTAAGGACCTGTCGGATACCTTTTTTTGGAAGTGACCATCTACGGACCAATCTGACTAATTTTGGTTCTAATGGGCTAGTTGTTTCTGAGAAGATATTTGAATGTCTATACCATAGGGTGCAATGTCAAAACTATGTTTCCCAGTGACAGACATTTTGAATGAAGTACGGACCTGTTGGATACTTTTTTTTTGAAAGGACCATCTAAGGACCTTTGTGAAAAAGTATGATTATAATTTTACTGATAGTTTCTGAGATTTTTGAATATGTTTTCCATGGAGTTCAGTGTTAAAATCATCTCGCAAGGTAAGGACCTGCTGGATACAATTATTAACGGGGACTACACAAGGAACATTGTGACCAAGTATGGTTCCAACTGGCCTAGTGGAGAATATCTTTGAATGAAAAGTTTACGACGGGCGGACGGATGCCGGACTTCAAGTGAAGGCAAAAGCTCACCCTGGCAAAGCTAAATGACTAAAAAGCGCACAGAGTTAATAACTCGACCCAGAATACGATATTTTGTACTTAGGTCGACAAGAAAAAAAATCGCACAGAGTTCAAATACGTTCGTGCAAGTTATTTAGCTTAAATTCATTCAGTCGGATTTTCTGACCAATTAAACTAGAAGTAGTGTGGTCCGCTGGGCCACAAATGAATACCATCGCTTCCAATGTATAATACAATTCTTTAAACAGTTGTTCAGACCAAATTTGAAATCGCCCCACCCATACAATCCAAGAAAACAGATAGTGGTAATACAGCATTAGTTTAGTTATAGTTAAACATCGAAGAATCGGTAAACAGGAAGTAAATGCACAACAAACCTGTAAATGGCTTACATATTACAACTAATTGTTTATAAAGTTCCAGTCCAAATTTGAAATCATTCCCACTTACTGCAGCCAAATAAACTTATCCATAAAGGGCTATAGTAAAACTTCAACATATTTACAAACAGGAAGTGGTATTACGGCAGACCTCAAAATAGCTTACACGTTACAACTCTTTATTATAAAGCTACAGACAAAATTTGAAATAATTCCCACCAATACAATTCAAGTTACTAGTAATTGCGACGAACATTTCTCATCCATAGTCTGTTATAGTAAACCTTCATCATATCGGAAAACAGGAAGTAGCAACACGACAGACCCGAAAATAGCTTACACATTACAACTCATAATAATCAAGCTTCTGACCAAACATGAAATCATTTAAACATATACAAGCTGAGAAAACTGACGAAAATTTATCATCCATAGTCTGTTATAGTAAAACTTCAACATATCGGCAAACAGGAAGTAGCAACACGACAGACCCACAACTCATCATAATCAAGCTTCTGACAAAATATGAAATCATTCCAACATATGCAAGCCGAGAAAACTGTGACCAAAAATGTGTGAAGGACAGACAGACGAACGGACGGACAAACGGGCGGACGGACACCGCCATCACTATATACCCGCCGCTTTTTCAAAGCCGGGGGTATAAATATGAACCTGGAAATGCGAATTAAAGATACGGTTATTTTAGAATATCCATTTTAAACATTGAAAGTCTATTTGCTGTAGATTTCTAGCTACAGTACTCTGGGATTGACTGGGGAGTCGTAGAACAAGAAATTAATGATGACATGTCCAAAATAAGTGAGTAGGCAAAAACATGGCTGGTTGAAAGACTAAAGTATGGTGGCCCGATGCGGCCATTTCGCGTTTTGGCGTTTTCGTGTTTTCTACTTTCACTTTCCACAGAGCGAAAACGCGAAATCGAGAAGGCGAAATCGCGAAAACATGATGTGAAATTCATTTCGCGTTTCGCGTTTTCGGCTTGTCGATTTGGCGTTTTCGCCTTTTCGATTTAGCGTTATCGCTCTGTGGAAAGTGAAAGTAGAAAACGCGAAATGGCCGCATCGAGCCACCACACTAAAGATTTGATTGATTGATTGATTGAATATTGTTTAACGTCTACTGAGCAATATTTCAGCTATATCAAGACGAGAACAAGTTTATTAATAAGTAATCACTTTGGGGTATGGAAAGGGTCATGGGACAGGAAATTCTGACTGCCACTGGAAAAGTAGGGTGAAATCGAAAGGGGCGGGGAATTTAGCCTTGTAGCTGATCGCCTACGGACCACTCAAAAAGAGCTTGCTACAAGGGTTCTTTAACGCGCAGGAAGCGTGGCATTTCTTTCAACACATGGACCTGAGTTTACATCCCATCCGAAAGATTATTAATCCCGCAAACGCGAAATCGAGCAGGCGAAAACGCGAAAGCGAAATCACGAAAACGCGAAATGAATTTCACTTCATGTTTTCGCGTTTTCGCCTTTGCGATTTCGCGTTTTCGCGTTTTCGGGTTTTCGCGTTTTCGTCTCGGAAGTAAAGATCTAACGCATGCGTCATTTGAAACAATAATGTGGCCATCTCAAACTTCAATTGAAAAACAGTATGTGTTATGTTGTGACCAAATTCAATAAACACATGAACTGTATTAATTTTTGAATTGAATTTATTCGCATGTAATTACTACTCAGACCAACTTTTGTATTTTGTATACGTTTTAAGACTTTCATGTTAGCTTCTCTCCATGCCGTATGTGTAATATAATTAAAAGATGAAATGATATTGTTTAAATTGATGTGCATTGCTTAATCCGCGTCCAGGGAATTTAAAAAGAGGAATGAAAGAAAATTTTTGGGATACTTGTTAGTAAACATTAAAAAATACATGATTGTCAAAATGGGGGTTCCAACCCACGGAACACCCCCTTTTGGATCCGCTAATGGTTTCTTAAATTAAACCTAAGGTCCTGTTAGTTTTCGAACTAGAAGAGACCGCATTAGTTCAAACCCGTCAGTACCATTTAGTTCCTTTCCTTTATAATTCTAAAACGTTGAATTCAGTGAAAGTGCTATAGAGATAACAGACTAACATGAAAATACATACAAACATGAAAAGTAGTGATCGAGGAGATATGTCATAGACAAAAAACTACATACACATCAACCATCTAATATTTAACGAAAGGATATTGAGTAAATGAACATGAGACAACATCACATATATCAACTCCAACTGCAATAATTTAAATAAGCTGTATGGCTGAGTTGTTTATTACATATCAATACATGTACGAAACATGAGGTTGCTTGAATCTAATGAAACACATACACAAGTGTATGACCCTGGGCAGAGAGGGTCGGGGCTACTGTCTTTATATGTTGTGGTTTGAGTATGAGTAAAGGTTTACTTTTTGCCTTCTTGCTGTATTAAAGATGGTGTTTTATATGCCAGATACTGAGACATGCTAAATGTATTAAGCTTCCTTCTCTTAACGATCAATCCAAACTCGTTTTGTTACCTTTTGTTGGCTTGTCTTTTTTCATGACTAGAATCCCTTTTGGAAACTCCCTTGGACCCCTCCCCACCTTTTCAGTTCATCGTTTCACTCCCAGCTAGGTGCCAACAACACCAGTTCGATTTTTTACTCGCACATATCGTTCTTTCATACATCACAAACGTTCACTTTTCCTCCTTTCTAAACACAATAAAAGATTTTCTGACTGTTTATTTTTCTTTCGTAATTAGACATCAAACGTAATTTTTTTTTCCTATTTATACTGTTCTATTACAAGAATTACACCCAACCAACAAAACCGAGAACTCAAAAATGAAAAAAAACTAGAGCTGTCGCGAATGGCAACCAATTATGCCACCGCTCATTGAACCCTGAATCAATATGGCAAGTGTAAATTTAATTAAGTGTGTGTTGACACAATACAGGTGTTGACACAGTACAAGTATGGACACAATCTACTCATTGTAAGTTAGATTCCTTTAAAATATTTGGAATTTGTTTGCAAACTTTCTAAAAACATGAATAGTTGTGTTTTTCATTCGTACGGACGGACGAACTTACGGACAGACAAGGGTAAAACAATATGCCCCCGACTTTTCGTCGCGGGGGCATAAAAATGCGTTAAATATTTTATACCTAATTGATTCGTTTTGGATTGACAGCTCGGTTCTAACGTACTCAAATTCGACACTTTTATAAATGCACCCCGGTGAAACTGTACACAGTGCAATCAGGGTAGCGACTAACTGTACGCAGGGTAGTGCAAAACAACCCAAAAATAGGCATGCAGACGAAAAAAAAGTTGATTAATTTTTCATTTTATATGGACATTATGCTTTACTTCGATTATTGTGAGATTTGGAGGTGCCAATTAATATTTTGTGTCAGTTGTAGGTTGTTTTGATTGCTTATAACTGTACAATTAGTAAAAGTTGTACTGTACGCAATTTCACCAAGGTAGGACTAAGCGTACAGTAGGTAGCGACTAACTACAAGTCGAACTGTACGCAGGGTAGGATTTAATTGTACGCAGGGTATGACTGAGTTTACAAACAAATACGCGTATTATGCTCTACAAAGAGTATATGTTCACCCTGTATGGAACCTAAATGTTAATATCCAGTTGCTATGAGCTGTTTGTTTACTTGGTCTAATGTCAGTATCAATGGTATAATGAAAGTTTGTAGATAAAGGACAAAACACCATAAGCCACAGTCATATAAGCTGGCCATGGATAAGAAAATCTTTTCTAGGTACACATAAGTTGCAACATCATTTAAATACGGGACGTTTGAACCACTCTCCATCCGGAAACAGTTTTATTTTTATACGTAAAAAATCAATATATCAATGCACTGAGAGGGAATCGGCACTAATTAATGAACACTATTGAGCTATTTATATTTAATCGATTTGCAGCGCTTTTTGTCAATCAAAATTTAATTTAAGACTGTCAGTAAAAATTATAAATGAGCTTCAATTTCATAATTAGTTTGTTTTTCCCGGTTTCCCTGAAATTCGGGTACTAGAATTGTTTGCTGTAGGCACGTTCCGAAGAGAAGAAAAACAAGGCTTTTCATTGTTTAGTGAAATATAGTTATAGAGTGTGTTTCGGTCCGATTTCCTGCATTTAAAAAAAATGAATTCCATCATCAACGAAAGAACTTGAAAAGCATGCATTCTATTTTTGGGTGACGGCCCTATAGTCCGAAGGTCCGATAGTCCGAAGGTCCGATAGTCCGAAGGTCCGATTGTCCGAAGGTCCGATAGTCCGAAGGTCCGATTGTCCGAAAATGTCACAAATCGTGAAAAAATCGCTCAACCGCTGAAAAAAAAGTTTATTGGAAATGTTGAAGAAGACTTATACAGATAGGTTGAAGTCGGATTCTGATTTTGACGGAAATTAATGTAATGTAAAATTGATGAATACTGATTGTTACTTATTCAAGACCCCCCCCATCCAAGTTAAAAAAAATGCATAGCGATAACTCTGTAAAATATAATCAGATTTTAGAATAGTTTTTGCAGTCAAGTGGTATGCGATGTCTGTTAGTCCTTCTCTGTAAAATGCCCTTAAACTTTTCCTTAAGACATCGTTTTTCTCTAAAACCGCTGGATCAGTAAAATATTAAATTGGTCACAACGGTTCTCTGATGGTCCCTGTAAAATTTTTCCGTCAGATATCCCTATTTAAGGTGGGCGCAAACGGTAGTGGCAATATTTGTCAGTACGAAATGAATTTTCGTAAAAGACCTTCCACATACGGTTCCTTGAAATTTTTAGTGCCAAATGTATTCTCCAGGAGGGTGAAATGTTAAATTATGCCACGGGTTGACAATCTTCATTCGGAAAAAGCAATCTTTGTAAAATTATAATTTTGACTTTAAAAATTTCGAAATCTCAACTTTATTTAATTTGAAATTTCGATTTTTTAAATTAATATGAATATTTTAACTTTCATCTCAAAATTCTCACTTTTCTAAGCATAAAATTTTGACTTTTTCAAACTCAAAGTTTCTTCATTTTCAAACTCAAAATTTCGTATACTTCATTCTCAAAATTTTGACTTTTAAAAAGTCGAAATTCTTTTGAACAAATCAAAAATTTTGGCAGTTATAAACTCAAATTTGAACTTAAAAGTAAAAACAAAAACAAAAAACTTAAACTTGATGAAATTCGACTATCTGAAACTCAAATTTTCGACTTTAAGAATTCAATATTTCGACTTTTTTAAGTCGAATTTTCAAAGTTGAAACAGTCGAATATTTGAGTTTGAAAAAGCAGAAATTTCAAGTTTAAAAAGTAGGAAAGTCGAAACTTTTTTTAACTTTTAAAGTTGAAATTTTGAGTTTGAAAATGTAAAAATTTTTACTTAAAAATCGAAATTTTAAGTTTAAAGAAAAATCGAAAATACAAGTTTTTAGAAGTCGAAATTTTGAGTTTGAAAATACGGGTTTTCCTTTTTAGCTCACCTGCCCTGAAAGGCCATGTAAGCTTTTGTTATTACTTTTTGTCCGTCATCCGGCGTCCGTCGTCCGTCTGTCATCAATTTTAGAAATCTTCTCCTCTTAAACCGCTGGACCAAATGTAACCAAACTTGACTTGAATCATCACCAGGGTATGGCGTCTCAAATTTGTGCTCGATTAGTGGGCCGGTCAAACAACATGGCCGCCAATGCTAAAAATAAAACAAAGAGGTAAATTGCAGTTTTGGCCAATAACTCGAAATCCGTTACAGATATCAAAAACCTGACGGAGTAAAAATGATCAGCATGACGAGATCTGTTATCAACCTACCGTGGAATTTTGAAGAAAATCTGAAACCCTTTTAGGAGTTATTACCCTTTTTTCACAGATTTCTTCTTTAATTTTCCGTATTTGCGTCTTTTATTTCCAAACTATAGAAGATGAAGGTTACGTGTAAATTAATAAAATGTTTGCCATGCTGTGGCGACTTCCAAACTGGTGTTGAAAATTGTTCGTCGACTGCCATTTTCCATGGCCACCAAAAAAGGTTGGAAATGCAACATTGTCCGATTTCAATGAAATTTGGTTACCAAACAGATATTCATGTTAATTTTGCTACTTCAACACCGGTGTTGAAAATTGTTCGTTGCATGACGGCCATTTTCAAATGGCTGTCAAAAAGGCGGGAAAATTTTAAAAAATATGGTGTTAAAAATTGTCGTTGACCGCAATTTACAAAATGATTTCTCGACTTCAAAACTGTTGTCGAAAGTGGTCCTTTTGCAAGAACTTTTTTGTCAAAAAAGCCCAAACAAAGAAATATAGTAAAATATGGTCAGACTTTAAATACAGTTCAAGATATTGGTGGTGTTCGAGCTACCAAAGTTGGAGAGAATGACGTTCAACTGTATAACTTACAATGTTAGCTTGATTGTGGCAAATGAAAGCCAGGTGAGCGATACAGGCTCATGGGAGCCTTTGGTTTATTTTGTTTTTGTTTTTGTTTTTCGGACAATCGGACCTTCAGACTATCGGACCTTCGGACAATCGGACCCTCGGACTATCGGACTTTCGGACTATCGGACCTTCGAACTATCGACCCTTCGGACTATCGGTGTGTAACCTATTTTTGATAGAAGCATATATTAGCTCGATTTTAATATCTTGCAAGGTCATACAACATTAGTAAGGGATTACTGGTAACATAATAGCAGTTAATTGGGGAAAAGCACAATCAAATACATGCATGTTTTCGAAAATTCCGTCATAAAAATTTACACATTTTGAATTTTGTACGACGCATTCTATGGTTCAGAGATCCCCAGAAGAAGTCAAGGTGTGTTTTTTATGTCTGAAAAAAAGAGAAAAAGTGAATACATCAAATAGAAAGCTTGGTTACAGCGTAATAAGATATAATAAACAACTAAACAACGCCATTGAATATAAAATGGTATTTCCATTGACAAACAGTATGAGAATATCTTCAACAATGTGCAAAAATGTACAGTTTCTTTTATTTAGGGAGTATGTCAATATAAAAGTTGGTCTGAGTAGTAATTACATGCGAATAAATTCCATTAAAAAATTAATATAGCTCATGAGTTTATTGAATTTGGTCACAACATAACACATATTATTTTTCAACTGAAGTTTGAGATGGCCACATTATTGTTCCAAATGACGCATGCGTTAGATCTTTACTTCCGAGACGAAAACGCGAAAACGCGTCCAATCACTTGTCCAATCATAATCAAACTTCACAGGAAGGTAGATCACCACCTAAAGATGTGCACTTGGGTGTTGAAATTTTCAAAATGACCACCATCATTGGTCACTTTGAACTTTGATTCCCAAATCTTATTATTGGATTAACTCGGACACTGTAAAAGATAGCTGATAAAATGTAATGACAAAAATGTTAGTTAGGCCATGATGAACCTTCGTTACATTTGGACCGAAATTCTACGATGGGCCGTTCATGAGTTATGCCCTTGAAAATTTTGTCACATCTTTAAGTACATTTTCTCGAAAACGGTTAGAGATAGAAACCTGGAACCTTTTCCATTCAACTTAGGTGATGTGTGTTACATCTAAAAATGCTAAGGTCAAAGGTCATTGGTCACTTTGAACTTTGACCCCAGACCTTGTTATTGGATTATCTCGGAAACCGTAATAGAATAATGGCAGAAATGTGTGTCTTGTTGAGATCTGCATTTGTTACATTGGGTCCAAAATGATTGAACCAACTGTTTTGGGCCTAGGGACCGAAAACCGATTTTTTATGTCCGAATTTTGGTTTTTTTGCTTATAGCTCAAATACCATTGAAGATACAGAGACATTCAATACAAAAAATGTAAAGGAAGATGTGACCTTCAAAATGAGGTCAAGGTCAAAGTTCAAGGTCATAGACAAAAACTTAATTTCACATAAAATTATCAATAAATGTTCATATTAAGCTTAAATTGTTGATCAATTATGACAATATTGTGACACAACTTCCGGGAAAGACCTATCAATTGTTTTTTGAACAATTGACGTTCGAGAAAAAATATATTTCAAATAGAAAAATGATCTTTTCATGATAAGAAAAGCAAGAAATTCGGTGTTGTTTTGTATACTCTTTCATACAAATTGTTCATTTTCGATAAATATTTGCTAAATAAAACACAATTTTCTTAAGTGGTCACAGATATGAAAGCAAATTTCGTTTCCTTCTCATTTTATTACAAGAATTTTGTCTCAAATTCTTTGGTATGACCACCTGATATGCTCTCAGAATGTGTCTTCGAAAAATAAAAATCTTGTTAGGTAAACCCAAGATCACCCCGTCTCACTCTGGGAACCCAAACCCCTTGACAGCTCTGCGTTTTAGCGTTTTCGTGTTTTCTACTTTCACTTTCCACAGAGCGAAAACGCGAAATGGAGAAGGCGAAATCGCGAAAACATGAAGTGATATTCATTTCGCGATTTTGTGATTTCGCGTTCGCGTATTCGCCTTGTCGATTTCGCGTTTTCGCCTTTTCGATTTAGCGCTATCGCTCTGTGGAAAGTGAAAGTAGGAAACGCGAAATGGCCGCATCGAGCCACCACACTAAAGATTTGATAATATCGTGCTCCAGAAATAAAGTTCAACAATGAAAAAGTTGAAATCATAAAGTGTTATAAGCATTTAAGAATTTAGTTTGTGATTTGTCGGCTCATATTGAGAATATACATAACGAAATCAGCAATAAAAAATCAATTACTACGAAAATTAAGAAAAACTCTATCTCCAATATTTTCACTACATTTATTAGACCATTGCTAGAATATAATGTGAAGTATGGGATGGATATTTAGAAAGAAAAATTGACATTACTTGAAGGAGTTAGTATGGTGGCCCGATGCGGCCATTTCGCGTTTTCGCGTTTTCGTGTTTTCTACTTTCATTTTCCACAGAGCGATAACGCGAAATCGAGAAGGCGAAAACGCGAAAACGCGAAATCGAGAATGCGAAAACGCGAAATGAATTTCACTTCATGTTTTCGCGTTTTCGCCTTTGCGATTTCGCGTTTTCGCGATTTCGGGTTTTCGCGTTTTCGTCTCGGAAGTAAAGATCTAACGCATGTGTCATTTGAAACAATGTGGCCATCTCAAACTTCAATTGAAAAACTATGGAACGCCATAGCTGTCTTATGTGGAGCTCTGACATTGCTTGATGTGGTGTCGTGTTTACTTAATCATATTTTGTTATTATATAGTATGGTTCTGACATTTCTTTATAATGTTGTGATATTACTCAATATAATTTTGATATGACATGATATGGTTGCGTAATTACTTGATATGGTTTTGGCATTATTTAATGTGGTTATGGCAGAAGGCAATGTGGTTGTGTCATTAGGCTATGTGGTTGTGTCAATAGGCAATGTGGTTTAAATATTGCGTGATGTGGTTGTTTCATTACGTACTGTGGTTTCTTCATTACGTATTCTAGTTATTCCATTACATATTGTGGTTTTTCCACTACTTTATGTGGTTGTTTCATTACGAATTGTGGTTTTGTCAGTTAGGAAAGTAGTTTTATTATTACTTAATGATATTTTGTCATTGCATAATATAGTTTTTACATTTCTTAATGATGTTTTATTGTTACTCAATGTGGTATTGTCATAACTTAATGATAATTTGATATTACATGATGTGGTCGCACAATTACTTGATATGGGTTTGTCATTATTTAATGTGGCTGTGGCAGTAGGTAATGTGGTTTTGTCATTAGGCAATGAGGTTTGAACATTACGTGATGTGTATTTGACTTACGTTATGTCGTTGGTTCATTAGAGATTACCGGATAACTGACGAATCATACGAACGTAACAACTTATCATAGGAAACACACATATCATATGAAAGGGGATCTATCAATTTGTCTGTTTTGTTAAAATTAATAATTGACTTTTTTTAAATGATTTGGACATATTTCTCTATCAAAAGTTTTAACATGTACATGTAGAGAACAATCGAGTATGGTAAGGTAAACTCGATTCACCTGTTATGTGAGTATGGTAAGGTAAACTCGATTCACCTGTTATGTGAGTATGGTAAAGTAAACTCGATTCACATGCTATGTTGTGTAGGCTATAACTATTTCGCAGGAGTAACAAAAGGTTATTAAAGTAATATTTTGAAAGAGGATCTACTTTAACCTAGTATAATTACAAAATTTGACGAATATTTCTTTTCTGTTGACTTCATTCCGCAGTTGTCTGTACATTATTCCGTTTGATTGAAACCACCTGTTAAATCTAAAACTTTATTTTACAGAGGATCTCTTAATCATTTATTTCATGCAAAAATGTTCGATGCACATCTGCATAAAGAAATGTCGTTGGAAAAATTTTTATTTCAGTGTCAGGAAATAATATTGAGCATTTAATAAGCTACCCTTTAAAACAAAATATGAAATCCGAAAAAAATATAGCCGGAATACACTGTATTGCTACAGAAAAAAGATGATATTGTAGCTTTCATAGTTCCCATTGGATATTTTTATTCCCATAGGAACAATCACGTATTGTTAGAACTTCCCTTATAAATCCAATGGAAACCTTTAAAAGTCTCTTTGGAGCAAAATATCCTATGGGAATAACAATTTCATATGAACTATGAAAGTTTCAATGAGAAATACGATTATTCCTATGAGATTTATTGGCATTGTGACACACAGGAGTCCATATTGGGTTGATGAACCACGTAGACCTACACTTTCTTTTTACCAATCCTACACTTTCTTTTTACCAATGTGAACTGACATTATGTATGCCTTATGTTCTGCTCTAAGAACTCTGGAAAAGAAGAATATTGCATAAAAATATCCAAAACATGGCTGCTAAATCCTATTTTTGTTCATTTAATGAATTTAGCCTCTATAGGTCCCTGATTATCGGAAGATGAAAACGCTACGTTGAATCTGTTGACATGCCCAACTGTCCAAAAATGAAAAAAAAAAATACGATTAAAAAAATAACCGACCTGTAGGTCAATATCGAAAAATTCCAATTCGGCTCAATTGGCCCTAATTCTGAAAAGGGTAGGCAACAAACCAAATCTTTAATTATAACCTTTACTCTGTGCAAAATGAACATTATGCTTTTATTTTGATCCATCTTCTATAGAACAGGTTGTCTAACAATTTTTGTTTTTATGAGGGTGGTAAAGGGTTATTTTCGTGCAACGTTTTTGGCGTTTTATAAATTCGTGTTTTCGTGTTTTGCGTTTTTATTCCTCGTGTTTTCGTGTCGGCATTATTCCACGGTCCTCGTATTTTGAGCTCGTGATTCGTTATGGATATTTTATATTTCGTGCGTGTTCATTTTCCTGTAAAAAATCGGGACTTGTTGCAATTAGAATTGTTACGGTACCGGAAAGCATCACAGAGCAAAATGTCACAGATTTTCATTGATTTTAAGAGCTTTCTGGTAATGAAACTTTAGATAGGATGCATGAATTACCATAAATGATAATGACTTCTCAAGTTTTCGGCGAACTAAGAGCAGCAATTTTCCGTGTTTCGTAATTGTCCATTTTTATCACTCGTGTTTCGTTTTCGGCAATTTTTAAGCACGTTCTTTCGTGTTTGGGACCCCCCCTTTACCACCCCCTTTTATCTGTTACCGTTTTTGCCATGTCTTTGGGCTTCGATTTTTGTAGTCAGTGCTTCCCTTGTTCCTTCGGTATTCTACTGTAGTTGTTCCATTAATCCTCAGACGACAATGCCGATGACTGTGCCATACCAAAATACGACCACACTTTTTTCGGTCGTGTAAAGATCGGTATATTTAGTAGTTTCCGCCTTCAAATCGACGAAAAAGCAAACTGAACATGATTTAAAAAATTGGTCAAAATGTCTACAAGTATGGTACCACCAGAAAGCTCTCTTCAAAAGAAAGTCACATACCAAATATGAACACCCTACCGCTAAACAACTGAATTCTAGAAGCAAGGTTAAAGTTTTTTTTTAAAAGTTGTCCTCAGAGCAATGTCAAGGTCAAAATGTCTACAAGTATGGTACCAGAAGAAAGCTCTCATCATAAGGAAGTTGCATACCAAATATGAACATCTTACCACTAAAAGCATACCTTCTAGAGGCAAGGTTAAAGTTTTTTTATAAACTGCCCTAAGGGCAATGTCAAGGTCAAAATGTCTGCAAGTGTGGCACCAGAAGAAAGCTCTCATGACAAGGAAGTCACATACCAAATATCAACATCCTAGCTATTCAGGTCTCAATTGCACATGCCAGGTTAAAGTTTTGCTGATGCCGACGCCGGGGATATGACAATAGCTCTCCGGACATTCTTCCCGGCATGCTAGAAAGTGACCAAGATATTCTTCTACTACAGGTTTTTTGAAACCTTGAGTTTTCCTTAGAGTTCTTACATGTTCTCTGGTTTACTATACAGTCCATAACATGCAACATGCAAAATAGACAATGTTGATCTTCTTCAGTTTATAAGAAACTAGATAATCATGATGATTCAAAGCGAGACATCATCCCTAGATGTCATGTGAACATGAAAATATTATTAACAGGTGATTTGCCAAGTACCAAATTTGTTTCTGTTCTTTAAAATTCACACACAGAATGACGTAATTACAATCAAGACAAATCATCACATTTACTGAAGAAAAAGCATACATTGTTGTTGTCATCCCAAAATGCATCATACATACCAGTATGGTTGATGTGGGCCATGTCAGTTCAGTAAGCGGGAATAGACTTTAACCATTCTACCTAACCAAGTCGCTCGTGCGTAAAATGTAGGTCAGAGACAGCATCCGAAGCATGCATTCCAGTCGTCTTCCCAAAATGCATCATACATACCAATATGGTTGATGTGGGGCATGTCAATAAGCAGGAATGGACCTTAACCATTCTTCCTAACCGGACGCGGACGCCGACGCTAGGGGTATCACATAAGCCACCTTCACTTCGTGAGGTGAGCTAAAAATCAAAATCGAAGTACCATGCACACCTTTGATATATGTACAATTGATCTGCAAAATAAAAACTTCCTGTCTCAAATACTGTAAGAGATTTGCTCCGGACAAATGATGTACCCATTTGGCAGACGCCCGCCCACTGCCCACCATTTTCAACATTTTAATAACTGGATTTTTCCAATGGAGAACCCGGTTAAAAATTGGGGTAACCGACTTAGTTTTTTCGAGACAATTTTTTCGAGACAGCTGCCAGAAGTGAGTAGTTGAAACCCTTGATTTAACAAAGAAATAACGTGAATATCGTGAAATTTCTGTTTAAATGTCATTCTACAGTAAAACCTATGCATAGAATTTTTCAAAAACGTAATATTTAAATGTACTGATAAACATATTAAATGTAAACATGAATATGTGTCTAGTGGACACAATGCCCCGCCACACACCTATTTTGAGCAATGCTATATTTCATGATCAGTGAGGCATGAAGTTGGTGGCACGGGTAAATATTTGTTATGTTTTTTGTTATTTATATCCTAATGTGTATTTATATGAAGTTTCATGATAATAGCATACATCCGTCACAGAAAAGAAACTTCAACCTGAGGTTACATCTCATGCTATCCCCCTTTTTCCATGATCAGTGAAGCATGAAGTTGGTAGCATGGATAAATTTGTATTATGATATTTGTTTATTTATACCTTAATGTGTATTGATGTAAAGTTTCATGATAATAGCATACATCCTTCACATCCTTCACAGAAAAAATAACTTCAACCTAAGGGTAAACCTCATACTACCCCCTTTTATCCAAGATCAGTAATGCATGAAGTTGGTAGCGAGTATATATTTGCATTATGATTTTTGTTTAATTATACCCTTATGTGTATTTATACAAAGTTTCATGATAGTAGCATACATCCTTCAGAGAAATGGACCTTAACGCAAAATTTAACAAAAGTCGCTAAAGCGTAAAATGTAGGTCATGGATCCCTAATTATTGGTGAATCTGGTAGTACTAACCAGGGTGCATATACTGATGTAATAATATTTAAAATATTACAAGAGGTTACCAAAATATGGACCTAAACGCAAAACTTAACATCGGGACGTACGTACGGACGGACGGACAAGGGTAAATTTATATGCCCCTTCCCTTTCGTGGCGGGGCATAAAACAAGACGCTCTCAAGAGCCTGTATCGCTCACCTGGGCCATGGCTGATATATGCAGTTAAAATAATCCCAATGTTTTAAGGGCATCATTTTCAAATTTGTTAATATACATTGATGTTATATTATCTTAGGTTAAACTATATTCCAGACTGGCAGCTATTTTGGATGGGGGTGCAGTTATGATCCCTGCTGGCGGTCATCTTGGATATAACGCGGATCTGAAACTTTTTGCAGGGGACCATCTGGGGACTATTGTGACCAAGTTTGGTTTCAATTGGCCATGTAGTTTCAGAGGAGAAGATCTTTGAAAGTGTTTTCCCACAGGGTCCAATGTTAAAACTATGATCCCAACTGGCTGCCATCTTGGATATAGTGCGGATCTGAAAAACAACTTTTTTGCAGAGGACCATCTAAGGACTATTGTGGCCAAGTTTGGTTTCAATTGGCCAAGTAGTTTCAGAAGAGAAGATCTTTGAAAGTGTTTTCCCATAGCGTCCAATGTTAAAACTATGATCCCCGCTGGCGGCCATCTTGGATATAGCGCAGATCTGAAAAACAACTTTTTTGAAGGGGACCATCTAAGGACTATTGTGGCCAAGTTTGGTTTCAATTAGTCATGTAGTTTCAGAGGAGAAGATCTTTGAAAGTATTTTCCCATAGGGTCCAATGTTAAAACTATGATCCCCGCTGGCAGCCATCTTGGATATAGCGCGGATCTGAAAAACAACTTTTTTGCAGGGGACCATCTAAGGACTATTGTGGCCAAGTTTGGTTTCAATTGGCC
>MJUU01024900.1:76542-103283 GCA_002080025.1 Modiolus philippinarum
GTAGTTTCAGAGGAGAAGATCTTTGAAAGTATTTTCCCATAGGGTCCAATGTTAAAACTATGATCCCCGCTGGTGGCCATCTTGGCTATAGTGCGGATCTGAAAAACAAGTTTTTTTGAAGGGGACCATCTAAGGACTATTGTGGCCAAGTTTGGTTTCAATTGGCCATGTAGTTTCAGAGGAATAGATCTTTGAAAGTATTTTCCCATAGCGTCCAATGTTAAAACTATGATCCCCGCTGGCGGCCATCTTGGATATAGCCCGGATCTGAAAAACAATTTTTTTGCAGGGGACCATCTAAGGACTATTGTGACCAAGTTTGGTTTCAATTGGCCATGTAGTTTCAGAGGAGAAGATCTTTGAAAGTGTTTTCCCATAGCGTCCAATGTTAAAACTATGATCCCCGCTGGCGGCCATCTTGGATATAGCACGGATCTGAAAAACAACTTTTTTGCAGGGGCCAATCTAAGGACTATTGTGACCAAGTTGGTTTCAATTGGCCATATAGTTTCAGAGGAGAAGATCTTTGAAAGTATTTTCCCATAGGGTCCAATGTTAAAACTATGATCCTCGCTGGCAGCCATCTTGGATATAGCGCGGATCTGAAAAACAACTTTTTTGTAGGGGACCACCTAAGGACTATTGTGGCAATGTTTGGTTTCAATTGGCCCAGTAGTTTCAGAGGAGAAGATCTTTGAATGAAAAGTTTTCGCCAGACGGACGACGGACGAAAAGTGATGGCAGAAGCTCTAGCTAAAAACTAGAACCGGGAAAAAAACCATTTGTATTTTATTTATACAAATTTTTACATATTCTTTTAGAATATTTTATTCATTAAAAACTGGCGTCTAAGATAGTACTTTATTACGGACATAGTTCTATACTGATATATTTACTATCAAAGTAGAAATAAACAGAATTGGATAATTCGGAAAAAAATATCAAGGGTAGAAACATATACAAATACATGCAAATTAAATGAGTATGTAAATATGAAGGCGTATTGATGGATGTGTATCAATAGTTTCCACGGATTTCGTATATTCACTACAAAAAACATCTCAAGTACTGGTAAGTTTCATATGGCAGATCAGGCTTATTCTGTCGATCCGACCAATCTCCTAACGGAACATGTCCAGGTTATTTGTTACGGCCCAGGGCCCTGGTTACGGCCTATCTCCTAGCGGAACATGCCGTGGTTATTTCTTACACACTACATCAGTATGATACACTTCCTCATTACTAAGAATAATTTTCTTGTTGAATAAAGCTCTAATAGGCCCGACTGTCAACATAGAGATTCGGTACTCAAAAGTATCTTCAGGTCTAGAACAAATAGTATAAGGCTATAAATATATCATAGCTGTGTGATCAGGCTTCATGTGAGGAAAAAATAGATTTTCCGTCATCATATTTTGCAATATAAAGTGGGTCCAACTTTAATATTTTCCTTTAGTTTTTCACACCAAAGTCTTTCTACACTGTTCATTTAACCGATCTCCCTTTTCCCATTTTAACAATGCTACTGAGGGTAAAACCCAAGTTCAATTTTCGAAAAAGAAAAAACAAATAAAGCATTATGTATTTCTTTGGCCTTAATATGGTGTGTATTTTGGACTTGACAAATTGAGTCCATGGACTCCGCAGACTCAAAAGTCATGACATTCTGGACTTGTACAAATTTGAAAAATAATATCAATAATAAATAACAAGAGGCTCTCAAGAGCCTGTATCGCTCACCTGGACCATGGCTGACATAAAAGGCATTTCCAATAGAAAAACAAAACATAAAATTTAGCAGATTACTTTTTTCTGAAATTACAGTATTCTTGTTTGGTTTCCATGGCAACAGAAAGATCCACCATCCATTACAACCCAAAACAGAACACCATTCAAAAATAAAGGGCTACGCCGAGCGCAGCATGATATGACCGCAGCATGTCGTCCACTGAAATTTGAAAAAGTGTAATTTAAAGTGAGTATGGACATAGGAAAGAGCTTGACACAATAATTAGATGGACGCAATAAGGAGATTGACCTAGTAATTAGCTGGAAACAAACTAGGGAAAATAAAAATTAGCCCTTATGACTCCTTATGATTCCTCTTTCACCCTTTACAGCTCAGAAATGGTAAGAGCTACGCCCAATCCATTGACATGCTGCTGAAAGCTTATATCAAGAGGAATCAAAAGAAAAAAATCCCATCGAAATCCGATGAAAAATAAAAATTTTAGGTTATCTGTAACTTTACAATTTTGGCCCCCTTCAGCCCCTCATAGCTCCGAAACAGTAACAGCTACGCCAAATCCGTTGCATGTGTCTGAAAGCTTACATCAAGAGGAATCCAAAGAATAAAATCCCATTGAAATCTGACGAAAAATAAAAATTTTAGGTTATCTGTAAATTTACAATTTTGGCCCCTTCAGCCCCTCATAGCTTGGAAACGGTAAGAGCTACACCAAATCCGTTATCTCCTGAACGGTACATGCCACGTGAAATCCGTTGGCATACTACAGATTGGAAATTTTCTAAGGAAATTACTGAAAGAAAACCCATCAAAATCCGATAAATAATAAAGATTCTACAGTCAAATATGTGAAAACAACCAATTTAACCCCTTTTGGCCCCTTTTTCTAAAACGGGCAGGGCCATGAAATAAAATAATAGCCTGGGCTAAAGCATGTGCCAAGAAACATCATACTAAAATTTGAAAATAATCTGTTCACTGGAACTAAAGTTATGCTGTCCACAGACACAAAAATGCCCAATTTTACCCCTTTTTGGCCCCTATTTCTGAAACAGGTGGGGCCATAAACCCGAAATTAAAACCCGGGATAGCCATCATGCCAAGAAACCACATACTGAAATTTGAAGATGATCCGTCCACTAGAAACAAAGTTATGCTCGCCACAGATACCGATGACTGCGCCATACCATAATACGACCGCAAAATTTTTGCGGTCGTATAAAAATTTGGGCAGGGGTTCGTTCCCCTTATAATCAAGGCAATACATAATGCTGAAATTGAAACATTCAGACCACAATTCAAATAAAAATTCAAAAATTTTGGCAGAGGTTCCCCTTAAAATTAATAGGGCCAATGTAAAAACTATGTTCCAGATGGTGGCCATCTTGGATGAGGTATGGACCTGCCAGATACATTTTTTGGATGGGACCACCTAAGGACCAATGTGGCTTAGTTTGGTTCTAATTGGACTGGTAGTTTCTGAGAAGAAGATCTTTGAATGTATTTTTCATAGGGTCCAATGTAAAAACTATGTTCCCCACTGGCGGCCATCTTGGATGAGGTACGGACCTGTCGGGTACCTTTTTTGGGAAAGACCATCTTAGGACCATTGTGACTAAGTTTGGTTATAACTGGACAGGTAGTTTCTGAGAAGAAGATCTTTGAATGTCTTTCCCATAGGGTTCAATGTTAAAACTATGTTCCCCACTGGCGGCCATCTTGGATTAGGTACGGACTTGCTGGATACCTTTTTTTAGAAGGGACCATCTAAGGACCATTGTGACTAAGTTTAGTTATAATTGGACTGGTAGTTTCTGAGAAGAAGATCTTGAATGTAATTTCCATAGGGTCCAATTTTAAAACTATGTTCCCCGCAGGCGGCCATCTTGGATTAGGTACCGACCTGTCTGATACCGTTTTTGGAAGGGACCATCTAAGGACCATTGTGTCTAAGTTTGGTTTTAATTGGACAGGTAGATTCTGAGAAGAAGATCTTTGAATGTAATTTCCATAGGGTCCATTTAAGATCTTTGAATGTAATTTCCATAGGGTCCAATGTTAAAACTATGTTATCCGCTGGCGGCCATCTTGGATTAGGTACGGACCTGTCGGATACCTTTTTTGGAAGGGACCATCTAAGGACCATTGTGGCTAAGTTTGGTTATAATTGGACTGGTAGTTTCTGAGAAGAAGATCTTTGAATGTCTTTGCCATAGGGTCCAATGTTACAACTATGTTCCCCGCTGGCGGCCATCTTGGATGAGGTACGGACCTGTCGGATACCTATTTTGGAAGGGACCATCTAAGGACTATTGTGACCAAGTTTGGTTGCAATTGGCCCAGTAGTTTCAGAGGAGAAGATCTTTGAATGAAAAGTTCACAACGGACGGACGACAGACACCAAGTGATGGCAAAAGCTCATATTAGAACTAGATGTTATCAATCTTAATTGAGATCGATTCTTTAAAAAACCTATTACGTTCACAAATTGAAACTCATGAATCGACTGCAATCGTATTATATCATTCTCATTAGAACTGATTGGATCGATCGATCGCATGCTTTTTTCAAAGAACTTAAATTGAACGCAATTGATCCTAACTATTCTCATCAAAATTCTTCTTAATTTGAATCCATCTTTTTGAGACCACCTCTTACATATGGGGCCAAAAAGATAGATTGCAATCGATCTATTCATAGTGAGAATAGCCACAACTGATTAAAATTGATTCCGATCGATTCAAATATTGTAAGTAGGAACGGGGTCATTAAAGCTATACAAATAAGTGTCATACACAAAATATATACTAGTAAATGAAAATGGAATGCTGTGAGTAATACAAATGAACTCAGAAGAAGAGATTTCATAATTCAAAATATCCTCAACTTGAAGAGATGAATCACACACATTTTTGGCTGGCAACAGGTACATGAGTATCGTCTTCTGATAAAAATTTAGCAACGCATACCAAGATTTTTCTCATAACAATGGTTGTCGTTGTCAGAAAAATATTATCAAAAGAAAGAATTCCGTTATTCCAGCACAATATGAAATATTTTCTTTGCGAGACTTCAATATTCCCATAAATCATCGTCACTGCGGAGGAGAAAAACCTACAGCTTTTGTGCATTGTATATTTTAAATCCAAATCTCATAACATGCATTAAGACAAAAAGAAACCTGATATCGCATTTACAACAGTTATTTGGGTTGGAAGTACATTAAAACAACTTTACACATTCCTTAACAAAAGCGACATCCCAGCAGGAATAGGATATTTGATGCCAAAATTACGTCCCCTCTTACTGTTACGTCGCAGAAAAGTGTTTTCACTATGTGGCGGTTTTTTACTGACTCTTTGCCTTAAATGGGCAATTTGGACCATTCTTGACCTACAGACTATACTTAGCTTATGGTGTTGTGTGGTTGTATGAGAGTATACTCCTCCTTAATATTCCATTTTTTTTAATCCTTTTTTTTTTGATTCCGAAATCATCAAAGACAAAACAAATGTATATAAATATATTACAACAAGTTGTTTATTCCATTAGTAGGTAATACATATACATTATGCAGTCATTAAAATACTGATAAAAATAATTTTACTGAGCAACAAAAATGACAAAGGGTTTGTACAAAATACAGTTCAAAGTGAATATTCTTTAATATGTGAAAGTTTCAAAGCAAAACATAAAATTGCGTTTTCAAATAAAGATATCAACAAAGCAAGTAAATTATTTTCTTGTTTGTTTATGGCACAAAAAAAAACAAACAAAAAAAACTTTTCATTTCATTTAAGAACTGTCAAAGAATGAAGACAAATTGAATAACATATAAAACAACATATTTAATGGTAAAATTGGATGTATAAGTTGATAAAAATGTATGAATAAATATATGAATAAAGATAAATAATATGACTATTAGATGGTGACTTCAATATCTTTCAAAATGAGCAAATAAGATTTGATAAAAGTGATGCCAATCTTCTTATAAATTGGTTTACACAATAATTAGTACACATTTCATTTAAACATTTTTTGTTTTGATTTTTTTGGCAACATTTTCATCATGCAACTTGTTTTCTCAACATGCACACTAAATAAATGCTTATCTAACAACAATTACATAAACAATTGCAATACATTTAGGATAAAAATAAAAATAAATCATCTTATAAAAATAATAGAGATAGACATAAGAAATAAAAGGTAGAAAGTTTGACATTTGAGACAAAGTATGAATACACATTTTGATTCTTGTTGAAAACTTAATTACTAATACTGTGTCATGTCCCACTCTGTATTAGTTATAATTTTATCACAGTGTTTACGATAACTTCCCTGGAATGTAGAATTTATAATTTCTCCAAATTATCTTCCTCTCATTTCTTTCTGACAAATTTTCTAACAGTTTTTACAGTTTAATCTTGACAATCTACTATCAATGGAGCTGTATACTGACTATGTCGGATTCCAAAGGATGGGGCAGGTGCCTGTCTTTTGTTAATTTTAACCTGAAAATATACACATAATGAAGATAATTAAAATATGGTTCATAGGATTTAAAAACAAAATTATGTAGTCATGCATTCAGAAAAGAAAATTAACAATTCACTGTATGATGTTTTTTCCAAAATATTCAGGCTTCAAAAATCGTTTCTTGCTGAACCTCTGTTCATACTTGAAGTAAGTTTTGTGGACAACTTGCATACAAATTTGAAGAAACTAAACTAGTGGTCAGAGACCTCAATAATAGGTGCACAATTTTCATGTTTCAAGGAGAATCAGGCATGAACCATTTTAACCTCCAATTTAAAGTCACACTTTTTCTCAATGCTGAGGACACCTACTAGTTTACATTTGGGGACTGTTTGAAATTTAATTGAAATAAAAAGTCAAAGTATTGGCAAGCAGGAAGTGGACATTTTACAAACTTGAAAACCGCGTATACAATACAACTCATCATTTCCAAGCTTCAGACCAAATTTCAAATAATTCCCTCAAGTAAAAGTCAAGAAATCTGTGAGGGAAAATTTATTTGATTTATAGTAAAAAATCAAAGTATCAGCAAACAGGAAGTGGGTGCCTGACAAACTTGAAAATTGCTTACACAATGCAACTCATCATTTTCAAGCTTCAGAACAAATTTCAAATCATTCCCTCAAGTGAAAGCCAAGAAATCATTGAGGGAAATTTGGTTTATAGTAAAAAAATCAAAGTATTGGCAAACAGGAAGTGGATGTCCAACAAACTTGAAAATTGCTTACACAATACAACTCATCATTTCCAAACTTCAGACCAAATTTCAAATCATTCCGTCTAGTAGAAGCCAAGAAATCTGTGACAGAAAATTTGATTTATAGTAAAAAATCAAAGTGTCGGCAAACAGGAAGTGGATGTCTGACAATCTTGAAAATTGCTTACACAATACAACTCATCATTTCCAACCATCAGACCAAATTTCAAATCATTCCCTCCAGTAGGAGCCAAGAAATCTGTGACAGAAAAAATTGTTGACAGACAGACGGACAGACAGACAGACAAAGTGAAAACTATAGGGCACCCACATCTGAATGCGGGGCCCTAAAAATTATATACTGTGGAAGTACTTTTATTCGTGGATATCAATTTTGATGGTTTTAATAAATATCACCATTTCGCGTGTACTTAAATTTGTGGTTTTGAATCCAATGCATTAAAACTCCAGATAAAAAATGCATTCGGTTGGGAACTAATATTCATGGTTTTTAGTGAACCATGAAATCCATGAAAATTGGAACCCAACGAATAGTACTTTTTACTATGTCAAAACCTCTCAGTGGATAGATATACAGATTGACAGATAGGAATAAGACTTGGGGTATTACATACAAACCTGCCACAGGGTGTTATAAACTGCTGAATGCATGATAAGCTTGTTGTCAGTCAAATTAATTTTGACATCATTGGCTTTACCAACAATTGACTGGAAACGAAATCAAACAGAACCAAAACCTCACTATACCACTTAATATCACCTCTATTAAGGTAGTTGGGGTCTCTTGGTTTCTGACATAAGAACTTTTTTTAAAATTTGTACGATGAAACTTTGAGCAATATTCTATAGAAATACTCAAAAAAAATTTGGGGTCACGGATATGTTCTAAAGATTGGTCAAATTTGGTGTTTTTGCACTATATTTACAATAGAAGTATGTGGGAAATAGCCCTATACCACAATTCAGAGGCATATTTTTTATATAAGCAGACATACAATTTTTTCCAAACTTTGTATATTTAATGGTATGATATAGAACTTCAATTTAAAAACATAGAAAAGATATGTCACAGACCTTTTGAAAAAGTTATTTCATGAAAAATGAAGAATTTGTTAGTTTTCAAGAAAGGGGAGATATTAAATTTAATTAAAGTAATTTGTGACCCCCCCAAAAAAAAAAAACAAAAACAAAAACAAAAAAAACACCATATTTTGGGAAACATTATGATAAATGTGTTTTCTTAAAATGCTTTTGACAAATTCAAAAAATAACTAGGATCAACTACCCTATTTTTTTAACAGACCTATTCCATGGTATTTTTCGGTACAGAATTATATCCCTTTGAAAAAACTTTTTGCATTTTTGGCAAATATGCAATATGATTTGAACAAACTTTATATTTATTGTTCATTTTTATTCAAATTATTGTATTTACCCAATATCAATGACCTCAGTAGTTTCATACCAAGTTGTCAGTGGTTTCGCAATCTTCTCCGTAGTTTTCAAGAAAAATAACAGGTACTCTTTTTATTTCAAATAGACTATGTTTCCTCAGCGCTTATTCACTGTATCTCAGTACATTTACTTTCTTTTCTATATTTCAATACTTTCTTTTCTATATTTCAATCCCTGTTTACAACTTAATCATTAACTTATATTGCTAGTATTATTTATTGGCAAAACATTATAATTGTTGTCTGGATTACCCCTTTCCATGTTTACAATTTTGACACAGTCTTTCAGACACTTTACATTAAACAAATCAGATCATTAAATTCAAGTGCTTTGAAGACTTGGTTTAAGGATGGTCACTCCTCAAGTTCATAATGTCAAGATTTTAAAATTAATATGTTTTTTTATTAGAACATTGATCATACATCATTTTAAGCAAAAAATATTGCTAGGTCAGTGTGTCCATTTTTGAGATTATAGTGCCTGAAATTTTGGCGGGAAACCGAAATTCTCTGGATTTTTCGTTTACTTTGCATTAAGACAATCGACCTTTGAAACACAATGATGATACATCAAGAATTTCATCAAATTTTGTCAAAAGTTTATTCAAAATGTATAAAAACATATTTTGAAGAGAAAAGTGGGAGTCGGTGTGCGAAAATTTCTTATGCATCATGATGGATAAAATATGAGAATTCCGAAAATCAGAGACAGTTTCAAAAACCCGAGGAGTAACTATCCTTAAAGTAAATTTATTTTCTAGATTTTAATAATACAAAATTTTGCTTTAGCATTATTGATCGTTGTAGTTTTAACAGAACACATCGTAGCTCGTATTTTTCAGCCGATTGGATTTCAGTAGAAACTATGGCGAAATCGAAGATGTAAACACCTCTGTTAAAGACATACAAAATCATTTAGACAATGTTCTCATTGCATAGATGCGCAAAAAAGATGTTCAGTTTTAGACACCCCAACCTTAAGCCGGGTAATATCGAGGTACAGGTAAATGTTCAAGTATCATAAACCGTACCTAAACATTATCCTGAACCGGGACAAAATGTTATCCAATGTTACTTAAAATAAGAAATTTGTTTACATTTTTCTTGACCGGGCTGAACATTATCCAACCGGACTTAACCAATTATACGCAAACTCTTCTTACCTAAATTGTTCCCCGGGAACTCAGCTTAATAGGGGTGTATATAGGCAATGCAGAAAATGGACATTAAGAACCTGTGGAAAGTTATTTATTTCTTAAAGTTCATGGCTCATATCTTTGAAAAATCATCTCATTTGAACCAATCTAATGACCTTTGTGTCCAAGTTTGGTCCTAAATGGCCTGGTAGTTTCAGAGCAGAGGATCTTTGAGCATTTTTTTCCACTGGTAGCATCCAATGTTAAACTATGTTCCCCAATGGCAGCCATATTGAATTGCTTATGGATAAACCTGATAAAATTTTGATGGAGTCAATCTAAGGATTATTGTGACCAAGTTAGATTCCTTTACGTCTCAATGCTTCAGAGGAGAAGATATTTGAATGTCTTCCTATTAAGTCCAATGTTAAACTACACAGATGTTCCCACTAGACTAGAGGCCATTTTGGATGAGGCACAAAGATACTAGACATCTGTCTTGAAGAATACCATCTAAGAATCATTATACTTACATTTTATTATAAATGGCCAAGTATTTTCAGGGATCTCTCACACACTGCTAAACTATGTTCCCAACTGGCAGCAATATTGGATTGGAAAAGGATCTGCAGGACACAATTTTGAAACGAAACAATCCAAGACTTTAGTGAGCAGATAGTCCCAGTTGGCAGACTGTTTCAGGGAAGGAGAATATCTTTGAACTAAAGTTTACAACAGATAAATGGATGACAAGACACCAAATGATGGTAAAAGCTCACCCTGACTTCATAGGGCAAATTAAAAAAAAAGATAGGTAAATATTAAAACACAAATTTTGCTCCCTTTGATATTCAACCTTTGTATAACAAAAGAAACTCATATTACTCTTATTTCAATCATGTTTTCACAGTTCTTGACCGTTATGATTTCAAATATTTAAAAGCTTTCAAGCATTTGCAAAATTTTTAACTTTATGTGAGAAAATTCACAATCAATTATTACTCATTACTATATTTCTCCCACACTCAGCCGTTGGTTACTTGAGCAAGCAACTATTTAACCAACAGGTATTGATTAATCTCAAGTGAGATGTTTCTAACCATTATATTTTTTTCTATTCTCTTTTATCAAGGTTCTTCACTCTTTAATAATTTATAATTTTAATTTTGACATGCTTTTTAGATTATAAAATTTTTCTATCTTTAATGAAAAAATACACTCCCAACTCAAGGAGAATCTTTATTTCTACCAGTCTCAGCAGTTGGTTAATGTGAGACCTTTTAACCAATGGTCCACAACAGATTTCAAGCCATTTTAGATTTTCATGTTTTACACACATTTGGAAGAAAAAATATCTCATTCAGCTAGTTCGCTAGACTGAAAAATATTTCTTTCCTCCAAATAGTAAAATTTTAACTCGCATGTTGAAAATCAAATTTTACTACCTGAAAGAGAAACTATTTTTTCTCCTAACTATTCAGAGAACACTCTCCTGAAACTTTTTTAACAAAATTCTCTGGTCATTTGAAAAACAGATTCTTCCACTGATAACACCTATTAAAGTTATCAAATTTTCCACATCTCATTTAAATTATAGCAATACTACACATGTTAAAATCCCTGATGTTAATCTGCAAATGACAGAAGAGTTTCTGTAATATGCAGTTTACATACCAAATAATAAAAAAAATTCAGCTTCAAAATACCAAAGAAACATATTCTAACCTCTATGTTTTTCTTCTCATTCAATTAAAGGCATTTCGAGAATTTAAAGTAACTGGAGTGATTTACGAGAAAAGTATATTTCATAGTCTATTATTGCATGTATTTGATGAAACATAATGAAATATTACAAAAATTTTATTCTTTGCATCTGATACATTATTTGATATACCATTACACAATTTTAGAATGGGAGCTAATTGATGTTGCAATAGGTCTCAACATACACTTCCGGGTCAATTGGCCCCTTAGCTAAATAGTTCTATCAGAAAGTTAAATTGGAATCAAATACAGTGTAAGTGATAGATATTTTATTATACTTGGAAAGAGTACATGTGACTGCTTCAATTGAAGCTGAGAAAGTGTACTTTTGAAATATAATTGGCATCTGTGACCAGTATGTAGGGATATCGCATCAATAAATGAGTGAGATAGTGTCATGCCGGCCATGTGGACAGAAATTTGACAGAAGGTGAACATGTGCTTTTGAAAGCAGTTTATGTTCAAGCTTATCAACGATCATCGTACCTTTTTGCATTGTTTATAAAATTTATGGTAGCCATGCTTCGCAAAAATATACACCTCATTGCAAACTTTACACCTTTACGTTCAGGCTGAACCTGCAAAGTTTGGCAATTTTACATAGGAATGCATGGTGACGTCAAAACTGTATAGTGAGACCTTATGAGGCAGGCGTCATCATATCTTTGAATAGGTTTAATTTTGCCCTTATTCACCTTAGCAACCATTCATTCTCTTTCCAAAAAATGCACTAGCTTGTCAAATTATGGCCTGTTATCATAAATATATGGTTGAAAAATGGAAATAATATTTTATTTTCTCCAAAATGGCCATATATAACCTAGGTTCACACAGGTATTTCATGCTGCAGATCTATTTTCCCTCTCTATTTTTGTTTCATTAATAACATTTATCTCCTTCCCTGTAGGCTTTTTAGGTAAATATCAGCCATATTTCTATTTCTGTACACCCATGAAGTCTACATTATACCATTTTGAGAGATATTTATTACCCATTTTGTTAAGTTTATTGCGAAACTTCCTTTTCATACACAATAACTGTGCGCTTCATATGTGATGTCAAACTTCTCTAAATTTGCTCGCGACATACTGTATTTGGATATGCCAGGAAATCTTAACCGGTTATTGAACCAGTACATACTGGGTATCATTTTACTCGCACATGTGTGCACTTTCAATTGAAAAGCAAAAACCCTCATTTTTAATACAAGTTGAAATCTTAAGGTCTCAACATACACTTCCAGGTCAATTGGCCCCTTAGCTAAATAGTTCCATCAGAAAGTTAAATAGGAATCAAATACAGTGTAAGTGATAGATACTTTATTATACTTGGAAAGAGTACATGTGACTGCTTAAATTGAAGCTGAGAAAGTGTACTTTTGAAATATAATTGGCATCTGTGACCAGTATGTAGGGATATCGCATCAATAAATGAGTGAGATAGTGTCATGCCGGCCATGTGGACAGAAATTTGACAGAAGGTGAACATGTGCTTTTGAAAACAGTTTATGTTCGAGCTTATTTTGCGAAAAAATTCAATGATCATTGTACCCTTTTTGCATTATTTATAAAATCTATGGTAGCCATGCTTCGCAAAAATATACACCTCATTGCAAACTTTACACCTATACGTTCAGGCTGAACCTGCAAAGTTTGGCAATTTTAAATAGGAATGCATGGTGACGTCAAAACTGTATAGTGAGACCTTAAGAGGCAGGCGTCATCATATCTTTGAATAGGTTTTGCCCTTATTCATCTTAGCAACCATTCATTCTCTTTCCAAAAATTGCACTAGCTTGTCAAATAATGGCCTGTTATCATAAATATATGGTTGAAAAATGGAAATAATATTTTATTTTCTCCAAAATGACCATAACCTAGGTTCACACAGGTATTTCATGCTGCAAATTTATTTTCCCTCTCTGTTTTTGTTTCATTAATAACATTTATCTCCTTCCCTGTAGGCTTTTTAGGTAAATATCAGCCATATTTCTATTTCTGTACACCCATGAAGCCTACATTATACCATTTTGAGAGATATTTATTACCCATTTTGTTAAGTTTATTGCAAAACTTCCTTTTCATACACAATGACTGTGCGCTTCATATGTGATGTCAAACTTCTCTAAATTTGCTCGCGACATATTGTATTTGGATATGCCAGGAAATCTTAACCGGTTATTGAACCAGTATATATTGGGTATCATTTTACTCGCACAAGTGTGCACTTTCAATTGAAAAGCAAATACCCTCATTTTTATGGCAGATTTCCTGGCTCAATAACGTATTATATTTGCAATTCTTCAATGAACATACCAATATTCCTCAAGTAACACCTATAACAACTCCTTCAAAACTCCTATCTTTTCTTTGTCAATCAACCAATCAAGATTCTATAGAATTCTATTGCATACCAATTTGTAATTACTGGAGTATCAAGGTAAACCCCTTCAGGCAGTACAAATTGGTATACAATAGAATTTCTATAGAATCTTGATTGGTTGATTGGCAAATAAAAGACAGGAGTTTAGAAGGAGTTTTATAGGTGTTACTAGAGGAATATTGGTATGTTCATTGAAGAATTGCAAATATAATACGTTAAAGAGCCAGGAAACCCGCCATAATACAAGTTGAAATCTTAAGGTTTCAACATACACTTCCGGGTCAATTGGCCCCTTAGCTAAATAGTTCTATCAGAAAGTTAAATTGGAATCAAATACAGTGTAAGTGATAGATATTTTATTATACTTGGAAAGAGTACATGTAACTGCTTAAATTGAAGCTGAGAAAGTGTACTTTTGAAATATAATTGGCATCTGTGACCAGTATGTAGGGATATCGCATCAATAAATGAGTGAGATAGTGTCATGCCGGCCAAGTGGACAGAAATTTGACAGAAGGTGAACATGTGCTTTTGAAAGCAGTTTATGTTCAAGCTTATTTTGTGAAAAAATTCAACGATCATCGTACCCTTTTTGCATTGTATATAAAATCTACAGTAGCCATGTTTCACAAAAATATACACCTCACTGCAAACTTTACACCTATACGTTCAGGCTGAACCTGCAAAGTTTGGCAATTTTACATAGGAATGCATGGTGACGTTGATACTGTATAGTGAGACCAATATGTTCTGCTTTGTTATCTCCCTTCCAAAAATAGTGCAATTTTTATTCTAAAAAATGTTATTGTCTTGAAATATTGATTTTAATAAAAAGTTTTAATATTATCTCAATTCTTGTAAAAGTTATTAACTTCACTTTTCTCCTTTAATAATTCCAATTTGTTTAAATACAGCAAAACTGTAAAAGCCCACAATTTGTCCGTGTGAGACCTATATAGGTAATCAAGGAGGTTAAATACCTCCTAGTCAGCTATTTAACAATTTGATGAGAAGAAATTTCTTTAGATAAAAAAATTTTACATTCCAATATTTTTTATGTTTGTTGAAAATCTTCTAGGTAAATAAACTGCAGTTGACAAAACTCCTCTGTCAATTGCAAATACACCTTTGGATTTTAGCACATGTATCGCTATAAAAATATATTCAACTCAATGTGAGAAATTTCAAAATAAATTTCTCATTTTAGAATCTGTAAACCGAAAACCTCTTAGATTTTTGAGTAAAATATTATGACATACATTTTCTGGTGAATGGGCTCCTGGTCCTGGTTTTTTGGTGGTATCTCCTGGCATAACATTTCGGCTGGTCATACTGTATAATGGTGACTTATCCTTGTACAAAGATGGATCAGTTGTGTTGTATGTTCCTGGTCCTGGAGCCTGAAATAGGAGGAACAATTAAGATGCAAAAATAAAGCTATAAATATAGACAATGCCACACCAAAAAGAAGCTGGGAAGATTAATAAATTATTCCATTACATTAATGTCCTAACTGTTTCATAACAAAAAATCAAATAAACAGGTCATGAGTTAGTATTCTTGTTACAAAAATGGTTAAACTTTAGGGGTTATAATTGAGATTTTTCATACTAACTGTCAGATAGGAAAATCTTGAAAAATTCGGCAGCCACAGAAAGGTAAAAAAAAACTGTTTCTACATTAATGGTCACAAAAAAAGAATTATATATGTGTGGCTATTATTTCAAATGAATTTGACCTTTAATCAATTTTATCTTATATGAAAGCAGAATAAATTCTAAATTATTATCACTTCCTGATTATAATATATAATACACGGTCATTGTTATCTAGGTTTGTTTCAGTCCTTTTACTGAAAGCAATGCAATAAAAATTGTAATAAATGGCATGAAGTTATTATTCCTGAAAAAAGAAACAAATATATATCTTTTAGGTTCTGTGCAAAACATAAGTAAAGAAAATATAGAGCAGTGTTTAGTACTGAAAAAAAATGCTATTAATCTGGAAATTACTGTATGCATTTGTTATCACTATATCTTTTCAAATTTTACTAGATAGCAATTTGTAACTTCCAGTTATCCCTAATTTGAAGATCCTTAGCCCAGATGGATTCAAATTGGTTCATAATGCTAGTTTTAAATTAATTCTCAAGCATCAATAAGGCCAAGTAGATTGTCATCCGACTAGATATACAAATACAGGGAAAGTGAAAGGCTTTTGTCCAACCATTTAGTTGGATAAGATTTTGACCAAAGTTGAAGCCTTGTTAGCATTCAATTGGAAACGGGTATAAAACACATGTTTCAGGTTTTGAATACAACTATTTTCAGGAATCAAAAACAAAAGCAAATAAGATATCCAAGTTGACAAAAGAAAATGGGACAATTTGATTCTGGAGGGGTGGGTGGAGATGAGAATCTGGTATTTAATATTAATTGGTTTCATTTTTTTTCTATCACTAATTTCCAGATTTATTGTAAGCAAAGCATACATAAGTCTGCACCTATAAAAATAAATACTTCTATATGTTGAACACTCTCTATTGTCCCATAAACCAAGTTAAAAAGATCAGTTATACCACAATACCTATTCTTGATTATTTGTAAGAATAAATTCTCAAAAACAATATTGTTTCATCTTTTGATTCACGAAATTAATGCTACATTCTCACATAATTCCAATTGAATTCTCATTGGTTAATTTGAATTGAGAAACATTTTATGTCCTAATGTTATCACCAAGAGAATTGCAATTTCCATTCATAGACACAACTTGTCCAAAAATCAAATTGAGATTAATGCAAATAGGACATTTATGAGGTGAATTAGTCAATTCGAATTGAATTGAGAAAATGATGTGTGGACATGCAGCATTAGTGTGTTATACAATTCAAAATGAACTGAATGAATTCAATTTGAATTAAACGTCCCATAAGAAGGCAACACAACCTATTTTACTACGGTTAAGAAATGAAACCCAATTCCTTAACTCTGGGATGATTATCCTGACAATACAAAGTGACCTAAAGCAAAATATTGATATGGAATCAAGTATTGAAATGGACAATTCTGTCCCATCAATAGCAGAATAAAATCTCTTAAAATACTATGTACTAGCAGCCAACATTATTTGAAAAGGTTGGACTATTACCAGTATATATTCTAATATATAATCATACTAAAATTGAAACTCACAAAATTTGTTGACCAATTTAATAAAAAGATCATGCTGCATTAAAAATGATTTTAATAAGGACAGATTTAATCATTATTATCTTCATAATAATATGAAATATTCATGAAAGATCACGAAAAAAAATTAACCTTATGCATTTATTTGAGGGTATGAATAACCCTATACATTTACTTCAGGGTATGTACAAGTTCATCTTATGTCACGTTTCATTTTGCTACCAATATTGTACATGTAAATAATAAAATAAGTACAAATAATAATAAAAGTCTAAATAAGGTATACAATTGTTACAAAGGAATGAAAAATACAAAATAAGCAGTGATTTTTCTTACCATATCTGAATAGAGCAAAACTTCAAAGATAACAATAAGACCTGTCTTGAGAGAATGTAAACAGGTGGTCTCTCAAAAGAGGTTGGTTGTAAATATTCTTGTGACATTCAAAATTATGGCGGATTTTCTGGCTCTTTAACGTATTATATTTGCAATTCTTCAATGAACATACCAATATTCCTAAAGTAACACATATAACAAGTCCTTCAAAACTCCTGCCTTTTATTTGCCAATCAACCAATCAAGATTCTATAGAAATTCTATTGTATACCAATTTGTACTGCCTGAAGGGGTTTACCTTGATACTCCAGTAATAACAAATTGGTATACAAAAGAATTCTATATTGACAAAGAAAAGATAGGAGTTTTGAAGGAGTTGTTATAGGTGTTACTTGAGGAATATTGGTAAGTTCATTGAAGAATTGCAAATATAATATGTTATTGAGCCAGGAAATCCGCCATAAGTGATTTACTTATTATAAGTTTTGAAATAAATCTATGCACAGGGACTGGTCTCTCCCAAGACAGGTTTCATAGTACTAGAAGATACACAATAAAAAAAAAAGATATTTCTTTGCCTTCATTGCTGCACTACAAGCTATTGTAAATGTGGAGATTTTCATCAGATAGTATACCACTGACAGTTATTTCATGCCATGAATGATTTCTGAATAAATGAAAATAATTTGAAACAAAACATCCACATTTACCCCTACTCCCAATATTTAGAGGCGATAAGCACAGTAATGTTGTTAGTGGTCGAAACTTACCATTTTTGATGGTACATATTCCAAAGGTTAATTATTTCTGGTTTTCATCATTGGAACACTTTGTATAGAAACATAGATAACATGTTTCAGGATCTAGAGATTATCCAGTGTAATCATTCCAAACCAGATACAGAAATCTGCATTATGAGTTTGCGATTGTGAACTAGCCTTGTCTTTTCTTATGAGCATTACATTTACAATATAAATTTTAAAGTTGATAAATGACAAAATAGTTCTCCAGACACTAAAAAAAAGAATAGTTCATAATTTCCACCTTGCAGAAAAAACAATATTTGCAAGTTTTTACTTCAAGACAGCAATCATGCTGGTCTATGATAACGCACTAACAACAGTGCCAACGGTCTTTGCAACGCACAGACAACGGAAATATATGGTATTACATCCTTAAATCTGACGGTAGGTTTTATTTTTGGTGTTTTAAGATTTTATTGTAAGCCATTAAAATTTTGAAAATACCCACACGGAATGTGAAAATTATTGTGGAATCGGGATGTTACATTAGTAAAGTGCAGAAAACTGGTGTTTAAGAATAAAACTGTTCACAATGTGAATGGTCGAACAAAAAATAAGTGTCATTTGTGGAATTTCCTAATTATCTCTCTAAAATAGATTCAATTATGAATGAATAAAGCAGCATTACAAAATGTTATGTCCTTTTTTTTATGTTTTCCCAAGATTTATATAATGTTCTTCGTACAACAGTCTGTCATATTACTTAATGACATAATTAGTCTTTAAAGTTGTCTCAGTGACCTGAAACTACTCTCCGACATTCGATTTTTGATTTATTAAAAAAAACATGCACTTTGTGATGACTTTGACAGGTCAAAATAAAAAAACAAAAAAATACAGAAAAGTCGATGTTTAATTGCAGCTGTAACTCTAAATTAGGGGTCTGGATTAGGGACCACTTATGAACGTATTTTCAAGATCACGGAAAGTCTGATTGATGTACTTCTTCACTCGAAAAAACGGACTGGTTACGTGTCACGCATAGATCCCTTCAAGTTCCCTAAATTCATAGTTTTTGAAGGAAAAAATCAGTGAAAAACTATTAGATATTTAAAACCAGAAACTCACAGTAAATAACACGTAGGATTCCATGGGTTTGAGCTCTCGTGTGTTTGAAGTCGAAATACCAGTTAGGTGGGACAGGACGAGATTCCCTGCCAATTTAGTAAAGAAATTCTGACCAATACCTCCAAACAGCGATAAACTTTTGATTTATTTGAAGCATATTATAACATGCTCCATAATATTACAACAAGGTTTTAAATCAAATCAATTCAAATTGAACTCCAGAGCCACAGCTTATTTGTCCCACTCATGTTTCGAGCTTAATACCTAGAACAAACAGTTGGTCCCAAGTCATGCGTGTATCAAATTATCACACTAAATGTAGAATATATAAAACTTTTAAACTAATAAAAATAATTTTCCCATTGCAAAGGTTATCAAAAATCATTGCGTCATCTCTATTGGTCGTGATAGCTCGGCATTTGATGGCCCATGGTTCTCCTCATACATTTACATATATGTTAGACAAGTTGGCGTGTGATAGTTAGCTTAAACTTGATCGTCCCTAGAATTAAGCATCAATTTATGGAGGAAGTATTTTAAATAAAAAATAACAATAAATAATAAACTAAAATGCAGTTGACCACATTTTTATCTGAAATTAACTTGAAATTTAAGATATCTCTTACAGGGTATATCATATGCTATTTACTTCAGCGTTGTTTTTGCGTTGTAATGAAATCATTGTACTGTGCGTTGACTTAAAAAATACCATTAAAGTACTAATTTACAAATTTCAACAAGTAGAAATATTTTGAAAAGAAACAGAAAGGTAGTGCGTTTCTTTATGCTTTGGGTTCCATTCATACATTTATGTACTTTAACAAGAATTTCAGAACATTTCCAAAATAACACACATTTCCGTATGAGCATTCCAACAGTTTTCAGTTTTATCATAATGTAACTATTTTGAAACACTTTAAAAGCATGATACAACAATTTCTGAATACTTTTTACATTCCGTGTGGGTATTATTAACAATAGAATTAAATACTTTACTGACTAAAATTCATAAAATAAAAATTTAAGACTTCTCACTTTCCCGTTGTCTGTGCGTTGCAAATACCATTGTCAGTGCGTTGGCACCTTTGTCACTGCGTTATCATGGACCAGCGTGGCAATAGACAAGTCAAAATATGGAAGAGTTATTAAAAACAAGAAAATGTGTCTAACGGACACAATGCCCCGCCTCGCATCTGTTTTGAACAATGCTACATTTTGTGATCAGTGAAGCATGGGAGTTGGTTGCATATTTACATCTCATTATGTTTTTGTTTAATTATACCCTAATGGGTATTTAATTAAGTTTAATGGAAATAGCATATATATTCTACACAGAAAAGAAACTTAAACCTATGGACAAAACTCGATTTATCCCCCTTTTTTTCATGATCATGAAGCATGATGTTGATGGCATGGGTAAATATTTTTTATGTTTTTTGTTTATTTACTGTGGATGTACTTTTATTCGTGGACATCAATTTTCGTGGTTTTCACAAATATCGCTATTTCGTGGGTACCTAAATTCGTGGTTTCAAATTCCATACGTTAAAGCTCTATGGAAAAAATGCATTTCGTTGGGAACTTAATTTCGTGGTCTAAGTGAACCACGAAATCCACGAAAATTGGATCCCCACGAACAATAGTACTTTCACAGTATATCCTGATGAGTATTTATATAAAGTTTCAAGGTAATAGAATTCACCCTTCACAGAAAAATAATTTCAACCTAAGGGTAAACTTCATACTACCCCCCCCCCCTTTTTCCCCATGATCATTGAAGCATGAAGTTGTTAGCATGAATACATTTTTATTATGATTTGTTTAATTATAACCTAATTTGTATTTATATAAAGTTACATGACAATAGCATACATCCTTCACAGTAAAAAAACTTCAACCTGAAGGTAAACCTCATACTACCCCTCTTTTTTCGATGACCAGTGAAGCATGAGGTTGGTAGCATGGATAATTTTTTTTACAATTTTGCTTAATTATACCCTAATGTGTATTTATATAAAGTTTCATGATAATAGAATACATCCTTCACAGAAAAAAAAACTTCAACCTAAGGGTAAACCTCATGCTACCCCCCTTTTTTTTCCATGATCATTGAAGCATGAAGTTGGTAGCATGGATAAAATTTTATTATGATTTTTCTTTAATTATACCCTTATGTGTATTTATATAAAGTTTCATGACAATAGCATACATCCTTCACAGAAAAAAACTTCAACCTGAGGGTAAACCTAACTTGGGACGGACGAACAGACCCAAACACTATATGCCTCCCTACTATCGTAGGTGGGGCATAAAAATCAATTAATATAAAATCCCTTCTTCTAGGAATATCAGATCATATGCTAGAAAACTCTGCCAGAATGACCAAAAAACATGACTATAGAACATTAAAAACAAGAAAATGTCTCCTTATTTTCCAACTCCTGTTGATTCTGATCTGAACTATATAATTGTACTATTCATGATTTAAATGAATCAATATGAAACAGTTTGATATATTTATGACAATTTATTACATTAGTAAATATATATTATACAGATATGACATTACACAGTTTTAAAGACAATAGGATTGTCATGTAAAACCTCAAAGTACAACCTATGAAAGATGTTTTTTCTTAAATGTATAATTTTCAAACTGTATTAAGTACAATTCCTATAATTATATCAGACTTCAAATTTATGTAACAACGATCATCAAATGCAACATTTACGTGCTAAAAGTCTAGCTTGATCCTTCAACAACGAAAATCGAAATAAAATATTGTTGAAAACAACAGCTTGGACATTTTTAGGATAACCTCGCCTCCCTTTTTTTTTTTAAATTCAAGTAAAATGGTTTTGACTTACTTCAAGGGTTCTGGTACATTCAAATAAAAAGTACAACACTAGTTGGATATAGAATAAATTTGCCATTAGTCGAGATATGAACTTACATTAACTTTAATTAGATATCTTAAGTTGAGATGTGGAATTAAATTTAACTGTAGTTGAGATATGAAACAAAGTTTAACTTAAGTTGTGATAAGGAAGTTAATTTAACTAGATGAGATACTGAAATAAATCTAACTTAAGTTTATATCTATAAAGCCTAAAGTTTCCACCTTTTAAAACCTTCCTTTAAATAAATGAATTTGAAGATAAAGAATGGATGATATAGAGCTCAGGTTATTACAATGACAAAAAAGGGTAAAAACAACTATCATTAATTATGAACTGACATCTCCTATTCTGTACATACTATGTATGGCTGAGCCTTTGTAGGTCAAAAGCAGGTCAGTTGAAAATAGAGATAATATTATTGCACTACAACTTCAATATCTTGAACACTGAGAATAGGAGCACCTGTTTTTAAGTCTCCAAAACTAAGTTTGGAGACTTATTGGTTTTGTTGCTTTTCTTGTTATTTTTTCCTATTGGTGTTTGATCAACTTGATCATATTATATCAGTCCATATACCTTGTTTACATGTACATATAAAAATATATAACTATTAGAAAAATTACTTAGACATAAACTTTAAAAATATATAGAAAAATGAGCAAATCAAACACATAAAATGGTTCAGAGGTGCTGAAGAACTTAAAAATGGCTCAAACTGAAGTTACTCAAACACCATGAATGTCTTGAACACATTTGTTGTCCCCAAGTTTAAACATATCTCAAATACACCTTTAGCTTAAACTGTTTTCATTGGTTCCTTGGTGTTTGGGCCATCAAAATTAGACTCAAGTCTGGTTTTATTTCACATATGGTTTACATCATACAAATGAAAGCATTAAATGAATATATGATATCAAATTTAAAAAAAATATATCTATAGTAAATGCAACAATATTCTATAAAATAGTATGTGAATGGTATACAAAAGGATAAAAATAGAAGTAAATCTAGTAAAAACATTGACAAGGTACCAAACATGAAATCAAGCAGTGTTTAGGACTTTCCCCGTATTTGCACTGTTACAACTGCACATAAAAAAGCTGGTTTCATTAACACATAAAGTTAAATTTATTTATGCAGATATTTTCCCCCATTTTTCTTTAGTGTAGAAATTTTTCATGTAAATTGTTGCCATATTTGAATATAGAGTGGTACATGAATATAGATATACTACATTTACGTAATATGAAATTAATAAGATAATTTTCACAAATTACCATCTATTTCACTGGAATAAATAAATAATAGTAATAAAAAATAATTTTCAAATACAAGTTTTTAAAGTCAATAAAATAAACAAAAACATTTGATTTATTTTCTAAATTAAAATACTGGAATATCTTGTACATTTCATGTTACATATAATACTTTGACCCTGCATATAAATATATAGTGAAATAATACTGTAGGATGTACAATTCTCATAATAAGAAAAAGGAAAAAAGATTTTATCACAGTGGGAAAAATGTGACCATTTATGGAAAGTATACTGCACATACCATATAGCGGGTAATTTTCATGAGGTTTTAATTTTCAATATATTCGTGAGGTTAACAGAAGAGCGAAAATAAAAACTTGCGAAATTAAAGTCGGCACAGCTTTAAACACAGTTGTCCTTCACACAATTCTCCATTCGCCAAAATTAATGACAGCTAAAATTGAATACCTCTCTTTGTGGAACGAATAGCTAAATTTGCCAACTGCGAAAATTACCCGCTATACGTTGTACATGTATATTTCTCTCATCTGACAGTCTTCACTGATCTTTCCAAGTAAGAATATTTATATTGGTCATAATCAAAGATGTAATGTTCTTTGAAAACCCTTCAGTCAACAGGATCAAGAATTAACAGTCAACAGGATCAACAATTAACGGTGCTGTGTATTGACTGTGTCTGATTCCAAATGAAAACTGGGGTGCTTGCCTCTTCGTTACATAAACCTGCAAAATAAATGATCAATTTTAATGCAACATATCATCTGAAAGGAAGAATAACAGTCAATTACTCTATCTACATGACGCAGACAACGTTGATTCACGGTCAGGTCTAGTTCTTTGTCCAACAACTATGTTAGATAGGAATAAAACATTACACTGCCTTATTGCTTTCAAATCGCAATAACAGTACATTATTTGAATGTCTGGGGACATCAGTCTTAATTTGACTATAAAAAATAACCATATACAGGCTCCAATATGCATCACCTAGACACTGCATCTTGAACGCCAAATCTACGATTTACACCCCCAGATATTCAAATAATGAACTATCTATGGTCATGTCAAGTATAAAAACACCAGTAAGATATATATACTTGAGATGCTGTTGTTTAGGGATTTCAACTTTTCTTCTTTTAACAGTAAAAAATTAATCAAAGTTAAAATGCAAAGTCAGAGTGCTAAACACCTTTATATTTTACAGTATCTTACTTCTAGTTCTAATAAATGCTTAATGACAACTAAGAAATTCTTTCTCTACAACTGGTTTAAGTTCTTCCAATTTGATCTAGGTAAATAAAATATAGTTAATATACCAAGTTATATTTAATTCTAACAATATCTCACATATGATATTCATTCCTTTCTAACAACAACTCATAATCATAGTGTCTAGGAAGTGACAAAATTCATTGGGCTGAAGCTATGATGTACTATCTACAGCTGACTAACTGTCAAAGCAAAGACAACATTGAAGACAATTGCCACTGTATGATACATTGTATACAGTGTAGCATTTTTAAGGAGGCAAAAGAAAACTTAAATGTCTTATTGAATTGTAGAGGCAGAGATTTGCCACTTTATATTGATGCTAGCAATGAAATACTTACTCTTTCTGGTGAATGTGCTCCAGGTCCTGGTTTTTGGGTTGCATCCCCTGGCATGGGATTTCTGCTAGTCATACTGTAGTATGGTGCTCTACCTCTGTATAAATTTGGGTCCACTGTGTTGTAGTTTGAAGGACCTGGTGTCTAAATTTAATATCCAACATAATCATTTCACATACAGCTTTTATCTATGATCTTTTCAAACAAATAGAGTTCATCATAGCATTCTTGGAATTGAATTCATTTATGATATTAATGTGAGGCATGTCAAATGGCAGTCACTCATGCATAAAATGTAGGTAACAGACAGTATCTATACCTTGCATTGTAGTTGTCATCAAACACTGCATAATACATACCAATATGGTTGATTTGGGACATGTCAGTAAGCAGGAATGGACTTTATCCATTTTACATAACAAAGTCACTCATGCATAAAATGTAGATCACGGACAGCATCGTAAGCATGCACTGTAAGAGTCATCCCAAAAATGCATTATACATACCAATATAGTTGAAGTGGGGTATGTCAGTTTGCAGGAATAAATTTTAACCATTCTTCCTCACTGAATGCAGACACAAAATCACACAAGCCCCTCTCACTTCTTAAGGTGTGCTTAAAATTGTAGGAGGAGTTGCTTTGACAATCTTTGTGTACTCTACATATATCAAATTTACTAAAAAAAAGTTCAACAATGTTTATTGTTTTGGAAAAACCCCCAAAGGGAACATCTTCAATATACATGTACAAATCATCAAATGATCTTGAAATTAAATTTTCTTACCATAAAAACAATAGGAGGATATGACCAGGCAAACCGTGTCCTCTGAGTATGTCAAATTCACAATAAAAAAAGACCAAAACTACACTAAATACAAAATGAATACCAAAAAGAACACCTTCAGTGTATGTGTAAATCATCTGGAACATAAACAACTTCCTACCATTCATGCTGTAATAGAAATAGCCTGGACAAACAATGTATCCATTACAGATGGAGTGACAAGTGCATGGAAGAATGGAAGGGAACAATATGCCACTGACTTTTCATAGCGGGTTATAAAAAACATAGGTAATCAACGATTACAGAGTTCGCCTCGTTATGGCACATTGTCAAGAGTAACCCAATTTTGCCTGGATGCCTATGCTGATCTACCATCTGAGATGTATGCATATGTAAGGTTACAATGATCCTACCATGTATAGTGACTGAGATCTGAACTCATCCAAAAACTTGAATGTAAATAAATCAAGCGTAAAATATAGGTCAAAGTGACCTAATTTTGTCTGGATGCTGACCTACCATCAGAGATGCATGCATATGCAAGGTTACAAGATCCTACCATGTATAGTGACTGAGATCTGAACTCATCCAAAAACTTGAATTTTAATCAATCAAGCATTAAATATATGTCAAAAAGACCTAATTTTGCCGTGATGCTGACCTAACATCAGAGATGCATGCATATGCAAGGTTAGATGATCCTACCATGTATAGTGACTGAAATCTGAACTCATCCAAAAACTTGAATGTAAATCAATCAAGCATAAAATATAGGTCAAAGTGACCTAATTTTGCATGGATGCTGACCTACCATCAAAGTTGCATACATATGCAAGGTTACGTGATCCTACCATGTATAATGACTGAGATCTGAACCCGGACATAAACCTGAATGTAAGTCATTCAAGCGGAAAATATAGGTCAAAGTGACCTAATTTTGCCTGGATGCTGACCTAACATCAGAGATGCATGCATATGCAAGGTTACATGATCCTACCATGTATAGTGACTGAGATCTGAACTCGGAC
>MJUU01024900.1:105461-117908 GCA_002080025.1 Modiolus philippinarum
TACAACTCATCATTATGAAGGTTGAGAATAAATATTAAATCATTTCCACATACAGAAGCAAAGAAAACTTTGACGAAAATTTTCATTAGTAGTGGTATATATAACTAAGTATCAATGTATCGGTAAACAGGAAGTAATAGCGCAAAAAACCTGAAAATAGCTTACACGGTACAACTCATCTATATGAAGCTTGAGACTAAATATTAAATCATTTCCACTTATAGAAGAAGAGAAAACTTTGACGAAAATTTTCATTAGTAGTGGTATATGAAACTAAGTATTAATGTATCGGCAAACAGGAAGTAGTACCGCCACAAACATGAAAATAACTGACACTGTACAACTCATCATTTGGAAGCCTAATTCTAAATATCAAATCATTCCCACCTGTAGAAGCTGAGAAAACTTTGACAGTAAAAGTGTTACGGACGGACGGACGGAATGACGGACGGACGGACGGACGGACACCACCATCACTATATACCCTCCGCTTTTACAAAGCAGGGGTATAAGGGGTATAATAAACTAATATAACAAAATATACATATTATCAGGCCACCTGCAGCACCTACAAAATTTAAACTACAAAATCAGAGATTTACCCAAGCATTCTTGTACAGTGTAATAGGTATACTCACCATTTGCTTGTCTTCAATAAAAACTTTTTGTGCTATCCATCAAGCTTTTCAAATCAGCTTGTCCATTTATTTAGTGGTTTATTTACTTAGAAATTCTGTTACATGTACCAGTATATCATAAAATCTATGTTCAAAATATAGGATAAGTCTAACTATCAAAAGTCAAAATACATGTCAAAATTTTACTGAGCTCCTCAACTTGTTGCGTGATTTCATCTGCAACCTGTGAAGTATATACTGGTGTATGTTATTCATTTACTCTTCATTGTCCAAAAAAGGCATTACACTTGTAGATTCTGTATGAAATAAAAGGCATTTAAAACTTATATACAGATTAATGTTAGAAACTGCAAATCCAAGTGATCCTATCATAATGATTCTTTCCTACAAAAAAAAAACAAAAACAAAATCAAAAACAAACTGTCAAATACATAAAAAATATAAATTCAGAGATCATTACTTACCTTTGCTAAATCTTCGTGAAAACCACCAATTCGTTGTCTTCCTCTTAGTGTATACATTGGGTACTGCTTCTTTCCACTTACACTAGTTTTGCCTAACATACTATCTAATGTATAATTATTCGGAGCTGAAAAAAAAAAACAAAAACTCAATGGCATTGTTTGAATTCCAAAACTAGAGAAATGACTGTCTGACATGACAGTGAACCTTGGACTTCTTGTTTAACAGATTCAGATTCTTTATTTACACTCAGACACAAGTTATGTATTACATGAGGACAAATACATATTATACAATATACAGAATGACAGAGTAGACCAGAGTACAAAATATTACACAATACAAATATGATACGATCACATATAAATACAACATCTTTCAGCCGATGATAAGCTTGCAATGGTCAATTCTCAATAGAATAAATAAATATAGATAAACTACATATAAATATAGAATATTACATGGGTAAATCCATATTACATGCTGTATCAACCCGAGACGTCAATATCATGCCGAAGGCTTGCCTGAGGGATGATATTGGTCGAGGGTTGATACAGCATGTAATACAGATTTACCCATGTCATATACTGTTCATCATATATTTGAAAAAGAACAAAGGTCTAAGTAGTTTTCTAATTAAAATAACACGGGACCTTTGATACAGATTTTTTAGGTGTGTAATAAAGGGTAGCAGCCGTGACTGATATTGATATCATCACAGGGTGAAGATACAGGACGAAACATGATGTCTGTATTACACATGCAGGATTCTTGTATTTATAACTAAATATATGATCAAGTAAAATATTTGTTGTGATTAAAGCAAAGCATTCATAAGACATTTTTCTTATGAATACAGCAACATTACAGAGTAATTGTTTATTTCAATATGTTAACATATACTTAAATTTTTGGAAAGAAGGGTTAGTTGTGTAATAATTAGGAATATACTGTTTTCTAAGGTCTACAATTTGAATATTTTTACAAACAAACAGATAATGGTATTCATCTCCGATTTATTTTGCATTATATAAATGACACATTCTATTTTCAACTGCTATATTATACCAACGTCCAGTCTCAACTGGTATTTTTAAGTTACAATATCTTAACTTTGAAATCCAAATTCTTAAATTTTCATCAAGTCTAATTAAATAATTTTCCAAACCAAAATTTGTTTTAAATAAGCCATAAAATTTGCCCCGTGAAGAGTTTTCAATGTCACTAAACCACTTTTTAAAGTTATCTTGCAATGTTTGTTTCATCAGTGGTTTAAATGAAGTAATCTCAATAAATTGTTGATTCAGAAATATATAACAGAAATATATAATTGGCAACTGAAAGCTCCACGATCCATTACAACCCATTTCAGACCACCATTCAAAGAAAATTTGAGCAGGGGTTCTTTTAATTCTGGAAATGCGTATTGCTGAAATCAAAAGTTTCTATATAATAAAGGTACCCAACAGCCACATACATCCATTTCTTGGACCCTACACCAGTGTGTTTCGGCAGCTTTATCGTTTAGATGTTGTCGGAAACAACAGCTATCCCCGCATTCCCTGTTTGACACAGAAAACAGTTGTTATACACCCTGGGCATTATTTTTTTGTCATTATTTTTTAAATCTACCTATTGATAGTCATTATTGTTACTAAAAGAATTCTAGGATATATGGTTGCTAAGTAGAATTCCAAAAAATAACTGGTCTTTGAGACTTTCAGGAAATTTACCAAGATTGGAATCAATATTTTTGAAATCCACATGTTGAAAATGTTTGCCATAAACTACACAAACAATTAAAGTAAGTTGCTAGGTAGAATTCCAAAAAAATTAGTGGTCTTTGAGACTTTCAGGAAATACCAAAATTGGGAATCAAATAATTTTTAAATCCAAGATATGAAAATGTTCGTCCTAAACTACATGTACACAAACATTTTAAGAATAGTTGTTAGGTAGAATTCCAAAAAATTAGTGGTCTTTGAGACTTTCAGGAAATTTACCAAATTTGGAATGAAATATTTTTGAAATCCAATCTATGAAAATGTTCGTCCTAAACTACACAAATATTTTAAGTATGGTTGCAAGGTAGAATTCCAAAAAATAAGTGGTCTTGGAGACTTTCAGGAAATTTACCAAAATTGGAATCAAATATTTATGAAAATGTTTGTCCTAAACTACACAAACATTTTAAGCATGGTTGCTAGGTAGAATTCCAAAAAATAAGTGGTCTTTGAGACTTTCAGGAAATTTACCAAAATTGGAACCGCCTTTCAGAATCCTAAGTTTTCAGAATTTTGTTTTTTTTACCTAACACTTGTCAGAATATAAGTTAATATGCCAATATTTAAAAAAATATGTGTCTTTGACATTTTCAGGAAATTTACCAAAGTTGGAACCGGAACCAAAATTCCAAAGCCTTATTGCAAATCTATAGACTACCGGTATATACAACAATTCTGCATAAAGATTTGATCCCTAAATCCAAAAATGTAGGAGGAGTTTGCGTCACATGCCACATGTGTCTAACCCACATCTTTGGGTCTTTGTTAAAATTGACATCATGGGCCTCTTGTTTGCACCGAGACCAATATAAAAAATCTGAAAGCTTATTGCGCATCTACAGACTATAGGCAACAATTCTGTAACAAAATTAAATCCCTTAATCCATATAATGTAGGAGGAGTTTGTGTCACCTGCCACATGTGTAAAAATTGACATCATGGGGCCTCTTGTTTGCACCAAGACCAATATTGAAAATCCGATAGCTTATTGCGCATCTGCAGACTATATGCAACAATTCTACAACAAAATTAAATCCCTAAATCCAAAAATGTAGGAGGAGTTTGAGTCACAAGAAAAGTGTGACGGACGGACAGGTGGACTGCAGACGGAGGGTATAACATTATCCCTGAACTTTCTTTGAAAGTGCAGGGATAAATATGTATAACTGTATAATTGGCAAATTTTAGCAGAGACGATGGACTTATAAAATTTTCAGGTACTGAAGATGAACTTCACTACTTCTTCAGAATAGCCAATTCTGCTCACCCTTTATTAAGTCTCATCATTTGAAGCAATATTTTTAGATACAACCATATATAAAGGACTCAGATTCCATACTGATGGTACCCTTGATTTCAAAAGCTACACAAAACCCTCTAATACTTACCAGTATTTACACAGATCATCATTTCACAACCCTGCTGTATTTGCGTCAACTGCTCAAAACACCAGGAAAAAAAGGGAAGAGTGAAATACCTCTAGTAATTATTACAAAATATCACCACTCTATACGAAGAATTGGGTTCTACTTAAGAAAAAACTGGCACAAATTGAAAAGGGATGCAATTTGTGCAAAAATATTTAAAAACAACCCAATAGTAGCTTACCTTTGACATAAGAATATAGCAGACTACAATATAAATCCTAAAATATAACTGCTAGCTGTTTCAAGGGGCCCCTGATGAAGCAGACTTGAAAAGCTAAGCTAAAATTTGCCAATTATACAGTTATACATATTTACTAGTATGTATTTACATCTGTTTCATCTATAAACGATAAAGCTGCCGAATCACACTGGTGTAGGGTCCAAGAAATGGATGTACGTTGCTGTTGGGTACCTTAATTATATACATACAAAAAATTAGAATACATAAATGTATTTTTTTCATCTAAGATTTTATTTTAACTGGACATTGCAATATTGAATACTTCTTCACATTAGATTAATTACCTCCCTTTTTTTAATTTAGATTTATCTCTTATCTTTAAGTTATTAAAACCCCAAAAAAGTGTGTTGGTGTAGATAATTAGAACTATGAAATGAATTTACATGTTATAGCAATATAATAACTACTTCTGTATGAACATTGAACAATAAAACTTTTTTTAGCTATTTTTGTTATCAAATAATACCAAACATGTGATATTCTTAATTGAAATGTTTACTTTTTTGTTAATAAACAAAGTAAAAATGGTAAGGTAGGCCACATATATTCTCACATATATTCTCATACTTTTTTGTTATATTTTTTGAAGTTGTGACCTTGACCTTTGTCCCACAAACCTAAAAATCGATAGGGTTCCTCCTCTAATCATAACTAATGTCTGTGCAAAGTTTCATTTAGATATGACATGTGTTTCTCAAGATACATGTATCATGCGGAAACCAAAAGTTGATGTCCGGGCGCCCAGACACCATTCATCATATTATAAGCCAAGTTCGACTTCTTCGCAACATGGCTAAAAACTTATGTTGTAGACCCTTCGCATAATTTTTCTTAACAGTTTGAGATCAAATATCAAATGACCAATACTCACTATTTTTTACTAAAAGGAATACAAGGATTTATGGTTGGTTAGGCAGAATTAAAAAATAAAATAACTATATATATAAAACAAGTGAGGACCCTAAAAGATGTCTCGCCCATCCCTGCTGGTCTCTTAATTGATGTGAAATCTATGTGAACTAATCAGAAAAGTGAACATGCTCACTAGACCGTGAAATTGAGGTCAAGGACAAAAAACACCTGCCAGACTGACATGTACTACCCAAGACCAACCTTTATACCAAATATTATTAACCTACCACTTCTAGGTATTGAGATATGGACTTAAGCAGAAAAACTTAACATGGCCACTAGACCGTGAAATTGAGGTCAAGGACATAAGTAAAGTGCCGGACTGACATGTACTACCCAAGACCAACCTACATACCAAATATTATCAACCTACCACTTCTAGTTATTGAGAAATGGACTTAAGCAGTAAAACTTTACGTGGCCACTAGACCGTGAAATTGAGGTCAAGGACAAAAGTCACCTGCCAGACTGACATGTACTAACAAAGACCAACCTACATACCAAATATTATCAACCTACCACTTCTAGTTATTGAGAAATGGACTTAAGCAGAAAAACTTAACGTGGCCACTAGACCATGAAATTGAGGTCAAGGACAAAAGACACCTGCCAGACTGACATGTACTACCCAAGACCAACCTACATACCAAATACTATCAACCTACATGTACCACTTCTAGTTATTGAGAAATGGACTTAAGCAGAAAAACTTAACGTGGCCACTAGACCGTGAAATTGAGGTCACAGACAAAAGCAATATAGCAGACTGTCATGTACTACTCAAGACCCACCTGTGTACCAAATATCATTGACCTACCACTTATAGTTACTGAGAAAGTGACCTAATCACAAAAACTTAACATGAAAGTTTACGCCGCCGCCATCATACTTTGTACGCATATGTCTCGCTTTCCGCGCCTTTCGTCGCGGGCGAGACAAAAAAATTAAAAAATAAGTGGTCTTTGAGACTTTAAGGAAATTAGCCGAACTTGAAATCAAAATATTTTGAAAAATCAAATTGGTTATATCTTTTTCACATTGAAACAAATTTTTAAATAGTGGTTTCAATGTACAATTCCTACACAAATGTAAATAAGTTGTATTTGAGATTTTCATGAAATTTACCAAAATTGGAATCAAATATTTTTGAAATCCAAGTTTAAAAAAACTAATTGCCCCAATCAAAACAAATTCTAAAAAGTATAGTAACTATGTAAAATTCCAAAATAAGCGGTCTTTGAATCTTTCAGGAAAGAATAAAATATTTAGAAAATCTTATGGATGAAAATCTTGTCCTAATTTTAAAAAAAATTTTGAACTGTGGTTTCAATGTACCGTTGATTTTCAAAAACATTAGTTGTCTTTGCGACTTTCAGGAAATTTAACAAAATTGGAAACAAATACTTTTGAATAAATCTTGTCGCCTTTTTTGTCGGTGAAAATGCATGTCCTGGTCAAAACAAAGTGAAAGTATGGTTGCCAGGTAAATTTTTGAAAACAAGAGTTGTCAGAAGACAACATAGCTCGCCGGGGATTCCAGTAACCTCAATGCACAATAAATTCGAAAGTAATAAAAAGCTTTCTTCACAGGAAAGTTACATATCAAATATAAACACACTATCATTAAACAACTTAATTCTAGAAGCAAAGTTAAGTTTTTAAAAAATTGCCCTCAGGGCAGGTCAAGGTCAACAAATTTGGTATCACCAGAAAGCTCTCACAATAAATAAGTTACATACAAAATATAAACACCCTACCACTAAAGGCTGACCTTCTAGAGGAAAGGTTTAATTTTTTTACAAATTGCCCTCAAGGTTACGTCAAGGTCAAAATGTCTACAAGTATGGTACCAGAAGAAAGCCCTCGTCATCAGGAAGTTGTATACCAAATATGAACACCCTCCACTAAAAGCCTACCTTCTAAAGGCAAGGTTAAAGCTTTTTTTTTTAAAATTGCCCTAAGGGCAAGGTCAAGGTCAAAATGTCTACAAATATGGTACAACTAGAAAGGTCTCATCATAAGGAAGTAACATACCAAATATGAACACCCTAACACTAAAAGCCTACCTTCTAGAAGCAAGGTTAAAGTTTTTCAAAAATTTGCCCTTAGGGCATGGTCAAGGTCAAAATGTCTACAAATATGGTACCACAAGAAAGCTCTAATCATAAGGAAGTTACATACCAAATATGAACACCCTACCACTAAAAGCCTACCTTCTAGAGGCAAGGTGAAAGTTTTTTTAAAAATTGCCCTAAGGGCATGGTCAAGGTCAAAATGTCTACAAATATGGTACTATCAGAAAGGTCTCATCATAAGGAAGTTACATACCCAATATGAACATCCTACCACTAATAGCCTACCTTCTAGAAGCAAGGTTAAAGTTTTTCAAAAATTGCCCTAAGGGCAAGGTCAAGGTCAAAATGTCTACAAGTATGGTAGCAAAAGAAAGCTCTCATCACAAGGATGTCATATACCAAATATCAACATCCTAGTTCTTCAGGTCTCCATTCCACAGGCCAGGTTAAAGTTTTGCTGACTACGCCAACGACGACGACACCGGGGTGATGACAATAGCTCTCCGGACATTTGTCCCGGCGAGCTAAAATGTGGTCTTTGAGAGATTCAGGAAAATTAAAAAAAAAACTGGAATTTAATATTTTCGAAACTTGTTGGTGAAAAGGATTGCCCTAATCAAAACAAGTAAAACGACAGTGATCCTGACACTCCCTGTTTGACACAGAAAACGGTTATAGACATTGGGCATATTTTTTCTTTACATTTTTGAAATTAAATTGTTGAAAGTCCCGATTTTTTTCTAAAAGGAATTCATTAATGTGGCTGTCAGGCAGCTTATACAATTAAAAAAAAAAAGTATTTTACCAAACTTGGAAATAAATACATATTTTGGAAATCAAACTCGTGAAGATGTTTCTTCTAATTGTAACAAATTTTTAAACTAAGGTTTCAATGAAGAATTTACTCTAGTATAAAATAAATCACAGGCTTGCTGACATCAATACATGTATAAGAAAAGATTGTTTTTGAACAGATTCATTTTTAACTTGAAAGCCATGAAATGGCTGGAGAGTAGTTAAATGACAAGAAAAAATCATGTGAGGCTTCAAGCCTATTAACAGCTCTAAAAGACAATCTTCGTGCTTCTGATAAAATATAGTGTGCAAGTTTCTTTCAAAATCATATACATTGTGTATTTAAGTGATATTTCTTTATTTTCTTGAGTTGAATATGGTGTTGTTATATTAAATTGAAAACAATATGCATGCATGTTTATCAAATTACTCGTTTTTTTTTATATTGCATCTCGGATCAACGAGCTTGCCACGCAGTAATTTGTCAAAGATGAAAATAACATTTGTTTTCCTGTGACATGTGTATTGCATATATTTATAGCAATGAAATCGACATGCATACGAAATCACACAATCCAATTATTTTCACATTATTACGGAATAACTTAATACATGCAGACGTACATGTATACGGCAGTTCTTTGGATGACTACGAAGTTTTGTCACATGTAGATTTTCGGGGCTTTTGAGTTTCAGCTCCATTGGAGCCTTGATTTACTTTCAGTTCTCTGTGCTCCACATTTGGCAACTATAATTTTGTTTTTACCATCATACAACAACTGAATAGGTTATCTTCGAAAGTCAAAAATTTTGCAGATTTAGCATGTTTAAGTGGAAAAAGTATGCAAAAAAAAAAATTACATTTTAAATTTTTCACAGATCAGGAATGGTTTTATATACATTTTTGGTAAGGAAATATATGGGCAAAATATTTGTGAACATTTTCATTAAAAATTGATGGATGCTCCATGGAATACTGACACTACAGCAGTTTTTGGCTCAGTGAACCTCTAAAATCAGTTAGATTAAAATTTAAAGTATCAGGTCGCATGTCTCGATCAGGAAAAAAAAACATATATCACGCAAATTTTTAAAGACTATATAATATGAAAAATAGTGTTGAAGGACTTGCAGATTTACAAACTGAATCATAAAAGAGCTATGTTGACTTTGTGCGACTGAAATCTGTAGAAACTTATGCTAATATCAAGTATAATTTACATGTGCATACATGTAACCAGATCTGATAAACAACATTTACCTGGAGTGTTATCTGTTCTTCTGTGTTTGTGTCTTATACCAAAATTGATTTTAGGAGCACTTGGAAACACACTTTCTCCTGTTAATTCAGGCTTATAAGCACCTGGACCTGGAAACTTTGGTGCTGCCAGATCACTTTGTCTACCATATAATGAATAATGAGGTGTTCCATCCCTTCCATCTCTATAAATTTTAGCATCAGGATAATAACAAGGTCCTGGGCTACAATCATCCCTAAATTTACCATGACGAATACCGAATGGATAAGCTGGCTTCTTTTGGTGTATACTTCTTGGATCATGAGTTTTTTGTCCAACCAATCCAGGTAATCCATAACATGGACCAGGGCTGCTGTACATGGCAGCAATTGGCCCACGGGGTTTTGTGTAGTTGTATACCATTTTAAATCTCACTTGAAATCCTAAAAGATTAAAAATTGCGAAAATTTTCATAATCTTTCTTTCATCAAATAAACATGTCTCATTAAAAACATCAATTTGTTAATATATTTAATATCATTCCTGAATACTTCCATCACAATTCCAGTTAAATATTATATCTATAAAGAGTACATTTTAGATGGTTGCCACGCTAATGATGTTCTTCCCAGCAGCCTTGATGCCCATTGCATCACTGTTTCTGGCTTAACCTTTGTTAACCCGTAAGAATTACGTGTCTTTGCCAGGCATAAATGAGAAGGACACATATTCCTGCTCTACAGTGAACAGTAATATGTGTACCTTGTCCAGGCGTAAGTTGGTTAAACACAACTCCACATACATGTATAATATAAATTATTCAGGAAATTTCCAAAACAGTTGGTTTTTATACATAGTTAAACCAAATTTATCAAGGGGATCATGGGAATTTCTCATTTTCTTAGCTGGATCAGAGTTGTTAAGATGGTGAATCTGTGCTTTTGGGGCTTCCTTCTACATTTTGTTCAAAAGGATGTTAATTTTCAGTTACTAGTCAGCAAATTAAGACAGTCTGTGCCAAAAACTTTTTCATTCACTAGCCCGAAGGGGCTAGTAAGGTCCTGTGTTGTACTAGCCCGAACTCAATTTCACTAGCCCTTACAGAAGATTCTTTGTTATTGAGGTACAATTTTAACTATCCCACTGGGCTAGTGACTTCAAATTTTTACTAGCCCGAGACTGATTTTACTAGTCTTGGGCATAGGGCTAGTGGCTAAAGGCACAGACTGTTAAGAATCTTTAGTACACAATTTAGCATGTGCATATATTATAATTTAAAATACAATGTTTGTAAGGATATATTCATTAATCAACTGCATGAGATTGTCCGACTACAGTAATTACTTTATGTTTATATGTTTGCACTACTGAATTCCCACATTAATTATAAATACCGGTAATACAAATTATTGTGTATTTCTAGCATACTGATTCCCCAGCATTTTTGTACATAACTACTTTGTTTTTCTTAAATTTGAATAGTAAATATATGTCAAGGGCAAAGTATTGCATAATTCAGAAATGAGGTCAATATAAACAGATGCTAGAGCAGGAAAAATTTTCACATGGTTTTCTATCCAGCTAATTTAAATATTATGTGTTAATTTCCGCCTGGTTTACGTGTCATTTGATGCCTGGTTTACTTAATTTGGCCAGATTGAATGTTATGCCTAGTCAGAAGGAAATATATTCCTGGATTACGTGTCTTAACCAGGCTGCTCATTTCGTACAGGAATGGATATTTGTAAACATCTTTTTTGTGGCCTCAGCAATAAGTGTTTTAACAGATGTAATCATGGTAATAATATTATGGCAGGTTTCCTGGCTCTTTAACGTATTATATTTGCAATTCTTCAATGAACATACCAATATTCCTATAGTAACACCTATAAAACTCCTTCTAAACTCCTGTCTTTTATTTGCCAATCAACCAATCAAGATTCTATAGAAATTCCATTGTATACCAATTTGTACTGCCTGAAGGGGTTTACCTTGATACTCCAGTAATGACAAATTGGTATACAATAGAATTCTATAGAATCTTGATTGGTTGATTGACAAAAAAAAGATAGAAGTTTTGAAGGAGTTCTTATAGGTGTTACTTGAGGAATATTGGTATGTTCATTGAAGAATTGCATATATAATACGTTATTGAGCCAGGAAATCCGCCATAATTTTCCAGTTGAATATCTGATTTAAAAAATGTGCAGATTCTTGGCAGAAAGGCCATAAATTGTCATCATACAGCTGGATGTTATTCAACTTATTCTTTGTGAAATCAAATTTCTCCTACTTTTTGAATTTTTTTTTACAACATAAACTGACAGGTTTTACTTTCTTAACAAATTACAGTCAACTAAGAGTTTATACCAGGGAATAGCCTCATATGTGTCACAAATGGGTATACAGTTTTTGCAATGCACTCCACCTACATGTACAATTTTTATCTAGAAAAATAGAAAATAGCTCACTTCAAAATGATTCCAATATCGCTAATCAGAATAATTTTTTCTGTATCTTTAAAAATAACTTTTTTCGTAATAAGTTTTAGTCTACATATTGAATTCAAATTATCGATTGAATTTGAGAAATTGTGTTATCTTGGGTTTTTATATGGTGTAGAATGTCAAAGATACAGAGCAGAATTTTTTAAAATAGATGTTGTACGACAAAACCTTGCCATTTCGCTAATTTAGAATTTTATTTCCATTTCCTGGATAAAGTGAAGAATATGAACACAATACTAGTACTACCAGTATTGTACAATACTGGTAAAATATATGTGTACCAGTATTGTACAATACTGGAAGATACTGGAAAATACTGGTACAACTAGTATTGCAGATACTGGAAGATACTGGAAAATACTGGTACA
>MJUU01024900.1:118125-146800 GCA_002080025.1 Modiolus philippinarum
CAATTTTATAACCCAAGATATGAATCAATGAATTCCACAATGAGTAAAATTATAAAGATAAATACATCAGTATAACATGAGTTTTATGGAATTTAAAAGGATTTTGCAATAAAATTATTTCATGCCGAACTATATTTTTACCTTACTTATTTAGATTCCCAAAATGACAAAAGGACCTGCTTAATTGGATTACGAAATGACTAGAAATAGGCCTAAAACAGTTCCATACTTCTCTCATAACCCTTGCAAAAACGATTTGCAACATTTATTACAATAAATGACCAGTTTTGTCACCCGCAATGCATTTACTTATAATAATAGAATTGTGAGCAGTAAAATTACTGGTTTTACTGGTTTTGTCCCCAATAAAATACCGACAATACTAGTATTGTAAGTTTTACAATACTGGTAATACCAGTATTGTGAACAAGACAATACTGGTACAACTAGTATTGTGAAAATGTACAATACTGGTATTACCGGTATTGTGCCCAATACAATACTGGTATAACTAGTATTGTATAAAGCACAATACTGGAATAACTAGTATTGTTTACAATACAATACTGGTACAGCTAGTATTGTAAAAAATTACAATACTGGTATTTCCAGTATTGTAAAAAATACAATACTGGTAAAACTAGTATTGTAAAAAACACAATACTGGTACATCTAGTATTGTAAGCAACACAATACTGGTACAATTAGTATTGTATTTTTCACAATACTGGTACATCTAGTATTGCAAACAATACAATACTAGTAATTCCAGTATTGTTGCATACAATACTGGTATAAAATTTTCTACCAGTATTGTACAATACTGGTAGTACTAGTATTGTGTTCATATTCTTCACTTTATCCCCATTTCCTTATTCACTTCTAAGAGTAAAGTAATTAAGCAGTTTCAAAACTTAGCTTTTTTTCTTTAGTGGGCACAATAAAGTGTGTGATTATACCAAGTGGCTAATTTCTGTAATTAAATGTTCGTTTCTATCTTCAACACTTTTAAAGGCCAGCTCTTCCATTAGGACCAAATCTGATTTACAATGTACCAACACCAGATCTAGGACCCATATTGACTGAGAATCCATTCTCCCCAGATACCTTATCTTGCACACTTGCCATTTCTACGAATGGTTTTTACATTTTTCTATGAAAGTTTTGGTTTCCTGTCAAGTTGAATACTTGTTAATTTGATTTTTCATTTTGTAATCTTTGTTTTGTTTTATTATGGTTTTGTTATTATTCATATATGCCTTCAACCCTAATGTATATGGGTATAAATGTGCATTTAAATAAATAAATTAATTATAATTAATTTCCAACATTATATTTAATTTGAACCAACCCTTTTCAGTAGAAAGAAAAGTTGTGCATGGCGAGACTGGGTACTTGCCGAGAATGGGCAACTTAGCCAGTATTATTGACAAAATGCATTGTTTTGATTTGAGCAATTTGAATTTTCATTTTTTTCAATACATGAATTCATACTCTGTATTTTGTCTCCGAATGACCTCACATTTGTCTCCGAATAACCTTATGACGTCTTAGAACAATGAATCTTTGATTTATGGCATCATGATTTAGTTTCATGATGTAGAAATAGCGGGAACCTGTGTAAAATAAAAAGCAATGGTGGACCAAAGTGTAAATACTTTGTCTATATGTCTATTTTTGTGAAACATATCAGCATACCATGAAGTTTATATAAGAACAAGAATGATCAAAATGGGAAGTTCATGTTAAAGAACTACAAGAAATAATTGTACTTTGACATTATTTTGTATAAAATTTTTCCTCTAGGCATTAATTCATGGAGGGCAAATTTTTATTTTAAAAATTCACTTGTTGAATGCTGTGTTTTTTGTTGTTGTATTGCATGGTTTCCAGTCGATTACACGGCTAATTGTTGGGGGAGAGACCCTTATTTTACCTGGCAGTGAAACACGCAGAGAATTGTTTCATAAATATGTCATAGATTGACATTTTCAATGTAACAAGCGCCTGTGCAGAAAATTCTGAAATGTATTTAATGATTTTTAATAGGATAGAGATTTTCATGTGATTTTATCTCAAGTAAGCGTAATTTAGAGGCAATTAAATGTCACTGAACATTTTATTACATGTGATGTCGTGTTGTCAATTTAAACTAACCTGTTGTGTCCAATAAAGTGAGATTCTAACTACCATAAACCCACAGACCTTATCTTCGACGGGAAAAGTTGTCACACAAACACGCAAACGGATGGAGAAAAGACTCGTGACCAATAACTTGACATTTGATTGGATGTTTTGTGTGGCAACGTTTCCATTGAGACCCTAGAAACAGGGGAGCTAACTTCAGTATACTCCCGCCAAATTTATACTTCCGGTTAATCTTAGTACCTTCAACTATATTCAATAGACTTATACACCAACGAACCACGAGTTTATAATGGTACACATCTCATACATTTTCTTGTAAATGCAAACATATGGACAAATATATGTCTCTGATATAATTTGTTTCTGCTTTTATCTAAGACTCTCCTTTTTTCTCACATAGAGATAGTGGGATTTAGTGTAATCCCAGGTCTGAAATATATATACTGGTAGCTCATATCTTCGTGGTACGTAGCTACGTAGTAACGATGACGTGTCTCCGAGGCTAATTCTAACCCCACTAAATTTTTGAACCCTATATTATCGGTCGTTATCGGCTTCATCCAATGGTGACGAGCAAACTTGGCAGTTTCCATGCCGTTATCGTGACATTCAGTTTGACCGAGTCACAACCAGAGTTCATTAGTATCCTGTGTGTAACAGGAGGGTCCGATGTCCGCTGTGTCACCCATGTAGAAGAATTCGTTCGGCTCAGCGGGATGCACACTAATTAATGATATCAGTTGTATGGACAAAATTTAACATAGACTTATATAGGAAGTTTATTTTTAACGTAAAATTAGGCCAATTCTTGTCAATATTCAATTTTTAAGCTGATATGTACTTAAAGTTCAAAGTATAAGCTATCCGTTGATGTTTTCAAAATTAAAATAAAGTAAATTAAAGATCCGTCACTTTTAACTTAAAAAACACCACAAATTTTAGCGATTTTTCCTGTAGAAAGCAGCTTAATTCGAGGATATGACCTTTGTTCAATCTAAAATTTAAAATAGTTACTCTTATTTTCCACATTTAAAGCTGATATAGCTGTAAACTAGAAATGATGGCGAATGCAATGATATTTTTTATTTCAATATAAATTAAATAACTCATCCGTCACTTTTGGGTTGAAAATTGGGATTTTTTAAAATAAAGTAAGGGAAAATAGTACCACCCGCGTGGTTTATTGATAAATGTCAACATCGGGTGTTAATTAATAGTATAAACACATATTATGGGACATTAATCAATGACAAATTTTGGTTTTTAGGAGGTCGAGTATTTATTCTTACAAGAGTGTATACGAATAATTGTGACAGGCCACACGTCTGATCAAGGCAGTCTTTTGATTTGATGTACTTGTATTTAAAAGTGACACTCAATTGGAAATAAACTTATTTTAAAGTTAAATAAGAATAAGAATAATATATAATGATTAATGGAAAGAATAACTATATGAGCCAGGGGTGGATCCAGGATTTTCGAAAGGGGGGTGTAAATCATAAAATGGTATGAAAACCGCCGAGCGGAGCGATGCTAAAACTGTTTTGACTACTTTTTTCATTGAAAATATTATAAATATTTTATTTTTAAGCATAATTTGTAAAGATGCGTTAAAACTAGAAAAACTCTGAGCAAAGATCACCGACATATACCCGTAACCCCCGCTCCCCCATTTGATAATCAATCAAATCAAATTCTAAAATAGAAGATGCAAATCTACATTATGTAACAAAGACTGTGTTAAAGTTTCATGACAATCTTTTCAGTGATTCAGGAAGAGTAGCAGATAACCGATTGCTATCCCCTTGTAATGTAATGGCTAAGTCAATGTTTTGCTATGGGAAACCCCATAAATCAGTTAAATCTGAAATAGGAGGTGCAATTCTACATTCTGTTACAAAGACTGTGGTAAAGTTTCATGAAAATCTATCCAATGGTTCAGGAGAAGTAGCGGATAAGAGATAGGTACCCTTCGGTGGAACGGACGGACGGAAAGACGGGAGGACGGAAGGATGGACGGACAACCCCATCACTATATACCCCCACTTTTCAAGCGGGGTATAATTAGAGGTATACAGGTAGTTTAATACAGAATTCCAACCACATTTCTTTTTGGCGATGGAAAGGGGGCGTACGGCCCCCTACGCCCCCTAAAATCCGCCTATGTGAGCTGATCATTTGACTTTATTGAGAACTGGATGGGGGTAAATATCAAGGGACGCTATCCCATCTCCAGGTTATGTAAATAATTAACTGAAAACAGGTACAAATTAGAAAATATACGATAAAAGGTCACACCTTAATGTAAGATTTCAGTCGCGTTTATTACAGGAAATTAATTGGGAAATATATTTCATAATATTTGTGGTGTAGTTTGCATTTAAATTTGAATAAAACAACAAGAAAGCCACTTGGGTTGGACATCGTAAAGTTCACTCGTCCAATTTCTGTGTTTCAGTAAATTGTGGTGATTAACTTCATGAACAGGTATTGAAATTTGTATATTAGACTCAATTCTTATTAGCAAAGCAATTGAAAATGTCATCATGGCGTCAACATAGAGCCTTCAACACTGCGCATTTGCTCACATCCCAAGGTAAATGCTCAGTAAATACAAAATTAGACTTACTAACTTGTCCAGTCCATTGCTTTAAAATATATTGAGTAAGTACACGAAGTAAAATTGCATTAAAGCCACGAAATGTGTTATGCTAGCATGGAGTAAAGTGAAAGGATACGGAGTAAATGTACACGAGACAACGTATATCAGGGTATACGCAGGAAAATCATTTGAATGTGTTGGATATCTATTTTGGCAACGTATCATTAACAGCACTAGGACCAAGAGAATGGAAATCCATTATCAAAAGTGTGAAAACACATGATCTATCCAATAGTGGACAGAGCTACAAAGTCGCATGATTATGTATACCTATTATCCGTTAAGTTCAATAATTTAGAAAGTATACGTACATGTATTTCATTTAACACGGCATACGCATTATTGCTGCGGTCAAGGAAGTGACAAAACTTTTATTGTAATGAAGTCAAGATTTACACCCCAAGCTTACACAATGTGTTAGATCCATCGAAGTCAAATGTCTACATTGTAGATATATCAGACGTGAAAACCTGACAAATGTATACAATGTTGTCTTTGTACGACGGCAAGTCAATGAAAGGTAGACAGCTTGGGGTGTAAATCTTAATTTCGATAAACTGAAAGTTTTGCCACTTGCTTGACCGCAGCAATAAACGATCGCCTCCATAAAAACACCATAGCCAGAATCATCTCCAACTCAGGAATTTGTTTTACCAATTCCACACTGCACTTTGAAATGCACTAAATGCACACGACACAAATTTATGACCGTTTCAACATGTTGTTACATAATTTTTTTTTATGGAAGTATCGATGTTCCTATATGACATAGGAATTCACGCATACATTACCACGAGACATTATCTCTGCATAAAAGTTTAAAAAAAATGTAAACAAAATGAAAATATGCATCAGCTTCGCTCTACACAATCTCTCAATGAAATATACTGAGAAAGGGAGAAAAAAAGTGAAGAAAAAAAATATAGAAATATAATTTGTTCAAATGTTCATAGTTTCAATAAAATGTCGATTTATCCATCCTTGCTTTGCCATATGTAGATATTACTGTAAAAGGTGTAAATTTGCGAGATCTTTATTCATTTAATTCTTACATGATCAATGTCATAAAACAAGACTTAGTGAACAATATTTTACATATAAGATGAATTTCATTATCAGTTCAACCGTGCCTGTCAACAGTCCGGATATCTCACAGCGGGATGTATTGTAACTTATCACCCTCATTATATTGATAATATTGATGTGTTAATTATTAATGTACACACATAGTGGAAGACAAGAGTTATCTACTCTTACCCCCCTGAGCCCTAACCGAACTAATTCTTCAGTATGGTCCCCTCGTGTGTACTGACATGTCTTGATACCGGGCGACGACAGACAGACAGACGCCAAATGACGATATCAAGACGGTTCGTTCCCCTGGGATCTGAGTTATGGTAGAAAACAATACTAAAAGTTTACATATTTCAATACAGAGAAACATATAGCATAAGTTAATTTTCCTGAAATAGATATGATTGTTTTCAAATATTTTGCAATAAAAGTCACAAACTTTAAAGTTCTGCATTTAAACACGGACTTTTCGATTTCTGCATTAAATTTATTGTTCTTCACATTACAAATTAAAGTTATTTCCGCCACAACATAACATATTCAGGATTTCCTCGAGTCCTAAAATTCAGGGTAGATAATTAGATCATCTTTTATAACTGTTTCACAGCAGAACCGTTACACTCCTCCCTCCTTAAAGGCAATTTTATTTGAATGTCGATACAAAGGAGTATGTACGGTTAGAGGCATATTTGGCCCCCAACCCTAGCTTTATTTTCAAACGCAAATTTCCTTTAAACTTTAGTTGGTCTATCACAGTTGATATATTGCTTAATTCCAAACTCTAGTAAATAGGTGCAGTAACGTCATCAAATCCTAGTTTATATGACGTCACAAATGTCATGCTTCTTCCAGATTTGAGGGAAAATCGACAAATTTTCGTCAATATTGGTCATGTTTTGGCACAGACAGCACATAGCTCATGCTTGTGCCAATGATATTTTTTAATATGTTGAAAGTGAATAAAATCATCACCTTTTCATTCAAAAATCTCATTGGCACAGGCATGCGCTCTATGTTTCCTGTACCGAAATATGTGAGGATTTTGGTCATTTCAGTCCATTTTTGTGAAAATGCTTATTTTTGTCGGATTTTGGAGTTAATTTTTTCTATAAACAGAAAAAAATTTTCCCAAACCTGTCGAAGTTTATTATATACTGATATTGAACTGTATTTTGAGACATGATTTTATGAAATGTAAGGGTCTTAATTTTAGGGGCCAAATATACCCCTTACCGTACATACTCCTTTGTCCAAACAAAACTAGAACGGTTGTGTCTAGATGTCCACAAAATCCAAATTTGTAATCGAGATACGTTGTAATCACTGTTTGTCAATGGACATCAGTATAGGCTTGAGATTGTTCATTCTTCTTGCTAGATCTAAACTGTTAATGCACTTCTGGAAGTATATACAGCAATATTTATTGGTCTATTAAAAATAACATACACAAACAAATGTTCAGATATTGCAATGATACAAGCTGATGTGTAAATTAGTATATGAATTTTACACCACATTAAATAGTTTATAATATAAAAATATATATACACCCAGTATATATTCACCAGATAAATACAATACTTAATCGAGTACCCCTACTCTCATCTTCGGAAGTCTCATTACAGCAGAGACATATAAAACACATTTAAATGTCTCTGATTACAGTATGCATCATCAAAACAAATGTAAGTGTACATACAAAACTAGACTAAGTACCCCTACATCCGATTGACATCTAGTATGTATCTTCAATACACTCCATATAAACCACAATTATAAACCATTAAATGTTCATTGTGTAAATAAATGCTAACTCCTACTAATATTTCCTTCGGAAGATAGCTTCTCCAGTTTCTGACACTGCTCCTTACAATTTATGCAGATCATCATGGTTTGTCGATATACAATTTTTAATTTAATTTAATTTAAACAATATTTTATTCATAAATTGAATAGGATTGGGCAACAGGCAAAGCCTATGTAAGCCCTCTCCGATAGAACAAGGTACAGCATATAACAATACATACAAATTATACACAATATCAATACAGTATTTAACTTCAATAATTAATTTTCAAACCATTAATATAATTTATCTAAGTATATTCACTAAAACAATTGTGCAGAGAAAGTACCTGGAGTAGAACATGTGCTAATCTTTAAATTAATCATTAAACTTTTAATTTTAAAGAATGAAGAAAATAATATTAAACTGTCAATAAATATAAAAAGAAAATGAATATAAGAAAAGAGAAATGAGAGTAAGGAGATAAAGAGAAAATAATATGAAAATAAACATACAAAAGAGGAGTGGTGCAATTTTTGATATGTAAAGCTTACATGTATCTTTTTCAGGTCAAATAAAAGGTTACACAGATCAATAATTCAGGAAGTTTATAAACAGAAATTAAACATTGGAAATATCATAGTCTACCTGTTTGACTGATATAGTCATGAACTAATTTAACAATATATGAATTATCTGTATCACTAAGAGATGCATTGCCAAAAAGAAGTAGTTCCAAATCAATATTCACAACTGAGTCTATATAAAACAATTTGTTAAATAAAGTATTTCTTGCATCAGTATAAAAAGGACAATCAAAGAAAAAATGATAATTATCTTCACATTTTGCAAGACAGTTTGGACAGCTTGGATCATCTTTTAAAAAATCATGAAATAAATGAGAATTTAAATTGCTTGCTTCATTTCTTAATTGACAGTGAAGCACATTATATTTTCTTTTACCAATATTAAAATATCTTGGAGGTTTCTCGGGTTTAAACTGTGTATCAAGTTTGAATTTAAACTGGTTGATATTTAATGCACTTCTAATATCTAAATTTAATTCATTCCATTATTTAATAACAGAAGGAAGATAACTTTTATAATAAGAAACAGTTCTACATTGTGGAAGATTAAATTTTAGTCCATTTTGTCTCAAGCCATAATCGTGCTGTGGAATACATGGTTCAAGTAATTTAAACATATATTCAGGATTTGTACCATTAATTGTTTTATAAAAATGTGTAAGTTTGTGTTTTTTCCTTCTATCTGAAAGCTTTTCAAAACCTAATTCTGCATATAATTTTTTAATAGAGGTTGTTCTACGAAGACCAGTAATTATTCTAGCAGCCTCTATTTGAACACTTTCCAAGAGATTTTATTCAGTTAACGTACAATTATCCCATTATCGATATACAATAAAACTATAACAAAAATAGCCCCATGAAATACATGAAAAGCATAAACAGTAGAATATTTTTATATGTGTTCATCTTTCACATTGTTTAACACTGTAAGTGTAAATTAAATTTCAAATAACAATCAAATATTACATTACACCTGATGGCTTCATCCACAGACCCATGTCTGCAAGATCAACAGTTATAAGATGTTTACTCTGAAAAATACAATTCTTCTCCAAAAATTATATATGTGATGAGAGTATCACCTTCTACCAACGTTTTGCCTCAGATCCCCACACTGGCCACCAAAAATGTAACAGGAGGGTCTGATGTCCGCTGTGTCACCATCCCCTCGTGTGTACCGACATGTCTTGATACCGGGCGACGACAGACGGACAGACGCCAAATGACGATATCACTAAGACGGTTCGTTCCTCTGGGATCTGAGTTATGATAGAAAACAATACTAAAAGTTTACATATTTTAATACAGAGAAAAATGTACTGGTACAACAACAAATAAACCAGAATAACAATTACAGATCCAAACAATGCATTCTAAATTTCCAAAAGCAATTTTATGTAGCAGACTGCAGTCGCTAAGCCAAAGAGCGAGGTTCTTCTTCAGATCCTCTGGTCAATTCCGACCAAGAATATCAGTCACTTATATAACATATAGCATATGTTCATTTTCCTGAAATAAATATGAAACAAATGTTATTGATATATCTATGAGATATATTCCGTCTGGAGATTATTTCACCAGATGCCCCTTAGGAACCTATTTCACGATGGATACTATATCATATATATATAACGGGACTAAAGCATGCACATTCCTTACAATTTTTGTGTCGTGGCATTTACATTTAAATCGTCGATTTTTTAGCGTTTCTCTGTTGAAACATAGGAAATTTCCAGGTGCACCTTTTACGGCTACATCAGTTTTCGGCTACAGATCTTAATCAATAAAAAATACATGATTTTATAGAGGAAAAAGATTGCTGCAAACCATAGTATAATTTTTGTAAAATAAATTCCAAAGTACACAAATTTTGCTGTAAAACTTGGAAAAAATGTTAGCTTTTTAACAGTGAGATTTTGCACTTCACAACCTTTCCCCAAAATATTCAATGTTCCCAAATTTATATGATTGAAAAGATGACTGATTCTTTAAATCTAGTTGAAATTTTGGTTGCAACATACAGTGAAACGTTTTGTTTTTGATCTCAAAAATTAGACTTAGTCATACGGTTCGGTTCTCACGGCTTTAATACTTTGTATCTAAAAACTGCATGAGCGTGGCAGGTCACATCAGTCAAAATTTATCAGCACTGTAAAAAACCGTTCCTGCACAGATAATTTATGGCTATAAAGCCAATACAAAATACAAAGTGTAGAACGATGGAATTTAACAGTTAAAGTTAGCCAATTTTCTCGATTTTCATTAATCTGCCTCTCGTTGATCATCGATATAACTGTATTTGATTTCTATTGGGGGCTATGGTCAAATTTTTCATCCTGGATTTTTTTGTGTGTGTAACTTCTATCCTGGCTTTTTATTTTTGTTCCAAGCCTGTCCTGGATTAACCCGCATAGTCATCCTGGATTTTTTTTTATATAGGTAACCGTCCTGTCTTTTTTTTTTAATTTGACCATAGCCCCCTCCCCCCATAAAAATTAAATGGTTGCTCCCTAATTTGTTTCTCGATATTATCCACACACACACACAAAAAACAACCCCACATGCATTTATTACCCATTTTTAATTAGGATATCATTGTTGTGTGAATGGAAATTTTATGTTGTAAATCAGCGATAAATCAGCTTTTCAGCAAAATTTTAAGAATAATTTTATGTGGAGTTAATCAAAAGTTACAGCCGAAAGTCGATTTTGATTTTGATCAAACTTTTCGAATCCATGTAATATTAGTCCAAGCACTATAGATATACAGATAAGTATCTATACGGTCTCAGGCTGACCAGACTTTCCGGCATAGTCAGTATGACTGAGTTACACGAGTGAAGTAGATCTTACACGAGTGAAGTAGATCAGGCAGTTTGACTGAGTTACACGAGTGAAGTAGATCATGCTTACCCTTCCCAACTGATAGCCCCGGTTTTCGATCGAGATCATGGCAATGGAGGAAGTTCCCATGAATCTCGGAGTGTGCTTTTTACTCCGATATTCATATTTTAATAATAAACTTTTTTTCTAGACCAGGGGGAGGTCCCTGTTGATACTGTTATTGAAAAGTTCGTACAAAAATGTTGCAATTTAATCCAATGTTAGACAAATTTAAGTCAGTCAATTTCAGTTGTAAAATAATTGCATATTCATTGAATCTTTTTTAAAGGAAGATTGAATGACAACTATATCAATCCAGATTTTGAAGGTATACACGATGCCTGGTGGTAAAGATATGACGACTGAATTAAGCCAATTCATTCATGTATTTTGCATCTCCATGATCTCACAGGGAAATTTTGTCAGAATAAATTACCCGAGAAACAAGAATCGACAGGAAATTCATATTAAAAATCTATATACTTAAAAATGTTTAGATTTAATATTCTTCTTTATAGCTAGATGAAAACTAATTGAATACACATTTAAACTAAATAAATACCAGACAAGTTTTCATGGGATCAATACACGGCAAGGGTTTTGTAAAACTGTTATAAACTATATATGTTTTGAAAATCAATACATTATAAGTATAATTAAACATGACTATGACGTACACTTTCCTTATTTGTTAACTGAATGGGACTTTAATTCATTATTTATCCTATAGACAAAATTTTATTATCAACCTATGAAAAAAATAAGGACACTAGCACATTTTTCTGGCAGCTGCATGGACCCTACAAATGGACATGCAAGATTACAGCGATGAAATATGACACAGTTTCAACTTGTAGAACATTGCTGACATAAACACGAAAACTTGGGACAATTGCTTATAGAATGCTTCTAAGCCATGCCTATGCTGGTGACAAAAATGATGTTTTCCCCCATGAAGTATAATGTTAAGCAATGTACACTGGCAGCCACATTTTTGTTTGGTACAATTGAAATGATCAATTTTTGCTCCTCTGATTTTTGCAAAACTCCCGAATCTGCTACAGTAATGAAAAAAAACTTCCAAAATCCATTTCAACAAATTTTAAAAATAATTCGGAATGGTTTCCCTATATAATCTAGGTAATAAATACAACTGAAATCAAAACTTTACGAGGACCCTTTAAAAGAAGGAAATATTTCTGAAATTAAAACATGAAATTAGTACAATGTTTTTTTTTTTTCTACATTTTTAGTTTTCTGGTTTAGTTTCCATGGCAACCAAAAGCTACAATATCCATTACAACCCATTTCAGACCACCAGTCAAAAAATACCTTTGTCTATAGAGTTTCCAATTTTCTTGTTTCGTTTCCACAGACCACCATTTAAACAATACTTTTTTCCAGAGACATATATATATGTCTCTGCTTTTTGTTAAGGTTCAATTTTCTTGTTTCGTTTCCATAACAATCGTAAGTTTCATGATCTATAATTTCAACTTACCAGTATTTTAGATTACCATTCATTAAAAAAGGGGTTCCGGTGATAATCTAGGAAATACATTTTGTTGAAACAAAACATTCTTTTGATTGGTCTTTGAGAGTTTCAGGGAATTTATTCTTAGATTTTATTTTGACGTAGTCCTTTTTTCAAGGTTTTTTGAAATTTAAGGTCTGTTATTAAAGATAGAACATAGGCGTGACTTGCTGTTTTTTGCAAATAACTCAAAATCTGTAACAGAAATTTGACTCACTAAAAAAAGATAGCAAGATCTACCTGCCCTGCAATTTTGAAGAAAATCCGAAAGCAAGCCTTGGAGTTATTGCCCCTTTCCCTAAAATTTTCAAAATTGTCATTAAAAAAAATCGAAATTTTGAAGAAAATCTCAAACCCCATGTAGGAGTTATTGTCCATTATTTGTCAGATTTTCGTAATTTTATACATTTTGTCTTATATTTCAGAAATGATTTGAGATAGAGGTTAAGTTCAGAGTAGCAAAAATGTTCAGCTTATCAATACCCATAATTACACTGATTACCATTCATTAAAAAAGGAGTTCCGGTATTAATCTAGGAAATACATTTTGTTGAAAAAAACATTCTTTTAATTGGTCTTTGATTCTCTCAAAGATTATCTTTTGTATGTGACCTCTAATAATATGATTTCTAGTAATATGATTTCTACATATGTTCAACAAATCCCGATCTCATCCAAGATGGCCGCCCACCCGGAAAGGGAGGAGGGCATAGTTTAACACAGGACCAAATGCAAAAATGCTGTAAATTGTTACTTATTGAAAGCCGTTTCATACATCAAGTCGATACTAAAAAGGCGCGGAAACGACACGGTCACGGAAAAACTCATGATTTCAGTACCGATCATAAATCCAAGCATGATTGCCGCCACTACTGATCTTAGTTTAATATAGGACCCTATGTGAAAATGTTATGAATTTCCAAATTCTTGAAAACCGTTTCATATATCAAGTTGATAAACTAGGCATGTTATTTGGCTATTAATATAGGTGAAAAAAAGTTAAAATTTCTTACCCTGGTAACACTTATTTTATTTTTCCTCGCTTCATTAGTCGCCGTATCCGATGGTCGTTGATACACAGTGATCTAGATATAGATCAAAAATATGTAAAAAAAAAAACAAACAAACAAAAAACAATACGCTTTTGAGGGCCCGAGTCGCTCACCTATGACTGGGCTTGTTTACTTGGATTATCTGGTTTCGAGGCTATTCAACCCCTTGGGCCCTTGGGCCTATCTCAATGTTTTGCTTGTAAATATCAAATGAAAAATTTATCTCGAGATTTTTGCATTGTTAATTAAGTAAAAATTTTTAAAGCATTAACAGATTTCGATTCAATAACATATGATGCACGTTCCATGCACCCACTGTTCTCTCAAATGATATCTTGTGTTAAAAAATGGATAACAGGAAACACCTACAATGGCTGAAAATTATAATTACATGCAACAATTTGCAAAGGAACTACACAAGAAAAACACGTATAAGACAAAAGACAAACGTAGACAACGATAAGAACATGTGACCTTTTGTATTAGATTTGTCTTTCGTGTCCAACATGGTCGATATTGTTTAAAATCTTGGATGGTTCTACTGGGACTAATATATTAGTCCCGGGTTTCTACACGTCTGCTCTTACAACGTGTCCGGATAAAGTGTTCACTTTCGACGTTATCAGTCAAACTCGGCCATTTACTGTATAATTATTTTTTAGTGTAACGGAAATGGCCGAGTAGCTACGATTGCAGTCAAATCTTTATTGTGAAGCGGCACGTCTTAATACCACAAACCACGATAATACCACAAACTAGATATTGCTGCGGTCAAGCAAGTGGCAAAACTTTCAGTTTATCGAAATTAAGATTTACACCCCAAGCTGTCTACCTTTCATTGACTTGCCGTCGTACAAAGACAACATTGTATACATTTGTCAGGTTTTCACGTCTGATATATCTACAATGTAGACATTTGACTTCGATGGATCTAACACATTGTGTAAGCTTGGGGTGTAAATCTTGACTTCATTACAATAAAAGTTTTGTCACTTCCTTGACCGCAGCAATATATTATACCACAAACCACACATAATCAAATGTTAAACAGCACAAACCACCTAGATTCATTATGAAAACGATTAAAATGTGTTAAATATCGAAAAAGAAAATAAAAAAAACTCATTTAATTTGATATTTATAAACAAAAAACGATTTCGTCTTAATACCACAAACCACGATAATACCACAAACTAGATTTATCTTACCCCAAACCTCCACAAACTACACTTAATCAAATTTCAAAATGCACAAACCATCACAATTCTTTATAAAAACAATTTAACAAAGTTGAATATCAAAAAAAGAAAATTGAAAATTAATAAAATGTAATTGTTATAGCCAAAAACGATTTTGTCTTAATACCACAAACCACTTTAATACCACAAACTAGATTTATTTCACCACAAACTACATTTCTTTAAACGAATAATTGTACAAACCACTAAGAATCCATTTCAAAACAATCAAAATTTGTTAAATTTAAGAAAAGATTAATGGAATTAAAAAGTATTTCATTTAATATGCCAAAAACTGTTTTGAAATAAAACCACAAACCAGAATAATACCACAAACCAGAATAATACCACAAACTAGACTGTTTGTAGCACAAACTACCACTAACAACATGGATAATTGCATAAACTTCTTAAACCTTAATAAAAAAACATACAAATATGCAAAATATCGAAAAATCTTGAAGAAAAATGTATTTGTTTTATTTTTATCCTGAACCGGAAACTAAGATAACATCACGAACCTCACAGATTTTACCAGTAATCACACTCAATCAAAAGAATATATGCATATAAGGGAGCAGAAAATATAGACAACCATATAGAATAACAATAAATAACAGATAAAATTAAGATAAACGTCGAAAACAGGAAATATGAACTTCTCTCGTTTTATTACTCTCAAAAAAGTTTGTCTTAAAACTGCACACCAGGACAATACCAGAAACCCCATGTAGATAAATATACAACTAATTATTGATTCAAAGAATGATATGTCAATTAAAATTACCGATAAACAAATCTTGCCCATTTCTTTTGCAGAAATTACCTGTCTATATACTGCTGGCCTTTCAATTCAATGTCATAAGAGACATAATATGTCTTTAGATGATGTGTCAAAAGAGGAATAAGGCGACAAGATGTGTGCAAAAAAAAACAAATAAACAAACAAACAAATATACGAACACACAAAACAAAACAAAAATGTAAATAATATGTTATTATCAAACTTAAGTATCTCAACTAATTTGAGCCCACGTATCTTGACCACCCGTCTGTCTTTTTATTGTTTCCCTAATTATTATCAGGTATATAATAAACTTATGTACATGTCATATTTCACACTATTATATTTCGTTTTTAGCAGCTTGAATCCACATTCATTTAAAGAATATATAAATATAAATATAAAATAAAATGGTAGTTGATTAAAAGATCTTCTCAGTTTCTGCATAATCTGCAATACATGTAGAGAAAATTTGTTGACAGGTGCATTTCACTTGTATGGAAGTAAATTAAATTTGTGTCAAAATGAAATATACAAGAAGTCAAATTAATAACAATTATTCACTACAAATTATTTTTTACATGCAAGTTTAACTTTATAAATAGTAGGGACACTCAGTAGGTCTTATTGCCAAAGCGCAAAGCAGTAGTACTTGGGCACAGTTTTATTAGAAGGCTAGATGAATGGATGAAAGAAGAAAACCGAAACTATGTACTACGAATTTGACATTGGTGGACGCGAGGTTGAGAATACTTCTAAGTATGACATTAGAGTGCTAATGACGAAACGGCCATCTATCTCTTCAGCTATATGATCAAATGATATATCCAGTGAAAGATCTGCAAGAAGTGTTGCAAATGATTTAGAAAATTTGGCATATACAATAAGAGACAGGCATTCAGTGCATACAGATTAATACATGGGCATTTCCATATTGGCCTGGTTATCATCCCGAGACGCCCATATTGGCCCGAGACGAAGTCGAGGGACAATATGGGTCGAGGGATGATAATTAGGTCAATATGGAAATGCACATGTATTAAACTTTTTATTACATACTTCCGACGTTTGGAAATGCCAGGCCGATATGGACCGGAAGTCGTTTATTTGCCCAGGCCAATACGGACCGGAAGTCGTTTATTTTGTCTGAGAGGCACGAGGAGGATAAAATAACTTATTATTTTCCTGGGATTTGAAAATATGGACAGTTTATTTCCGGTCATATTGATCATGCAAAAACGCTTTTATTTCTACTAAGTATGTAATAAATAAAGTTATTAGAAGTTTTGTTTTCTCACGACCGTTTCCATAGAATATGAAGCAAAGTGTATATGACCGCAAAAAGAAGAAAATAAACAAAATGCTGTTTAATTAAGAGGTTCAATAAGCAAACAGGGCACATTTATTAAGGCCACTATTTTGAGGGGGACAGAATTCATTTAAACAAAACTGGTTCGAAGGAGTTCTTTTACAGTATTTGGCACAATTTGTTCATAACACGGGCTCTGAGCTCCGGGCTCCATTTCTTTTGAAAGCGGGGCTCAAGGCTCCGATATAAGGACTCCGGGTTCCAACACTGGGGCTCCAGACTTAAATAATAGGGCCCCAGTTTCTACTCACTGGGCTCATGACTCCACTCACTTGGCTCCGGGCTCCACTCATTTGGCTACTGGCTCCATGCATACATACATCGGCACCGGGCTCTCAGGTAGCTTTAGAGCATGTGTTATTACCCCAAGATGCAGGTTTCAGAGATATTTTTGGTTATATTTATGTGTATTATTCAACACCATGTCCAGTACGTGTTGGTCTTTACTTTCCACTAAATGGTCTCTGATTACTAGCAACTTCGTGCTATGTCGACATCTTACATGATTGCGAAACTTGATATTGCAACCAAAAGTTACATTCTCTAGTTACATTTTATTATAATTACAAAAAAATGATGATATTTTCATGACCATACAACAAGAAAACCCCGATAGTGTCGACAGACCACTTTGGCCGAGAAAACTCGGGCAGGTTATAGTTTGTTTTCTGTTTTGAACGAAAAGTTCGACGAAGACTAAAGGTCCTGTGAAGATTGTAATGTACATACATAAACAAATATATATTACTAAAAACACATGCTTTGCCTTTAAAAATTTTTATTTTCTATTTAGTTTTTGCCCGCATTGAAAATGTCCCACTTAATACGTCTATCCTTCCCAAAAACGGTTGAACTACTTCATTACGCCATACTCTAAAAATTGTGTTTAGATTCTAAACACAGACTTAAACACCGCGATTCTTATGTATTTTGAACGTGTTCTAAACATGTCTTTTGTTTACTCTTTTTATGTGGGCGATGCTCGATGGGGCGGGAAAATATGTATCGCTTGCGGATTTACCTGTCTGCAAACTGAAATATCATGTAACTTCGTGGAATGTGTAAAAAAGAACTTTGTTTTTCACGTTACAATTCGGACACTGGTGCAACTGAGTATGTTCAGTGTCAGGATTTTAAAATGACATCAGTTAAGTTGAAAATTGAAATGTTCTTTGTTAATACAATGGGCAAATTGGTTCCTCAGGCCAAAGATCGCACAGAACCTATGTTGTTTCTCTAACACAACTTTGATCCGCAGGTGCACCTGATTTGAACAGTAAGACAACAATACTGGTTGGTAAAAAGCTGCATTAACATAAATATCCGCTCAATCGTCGTGAGATCCTAACATTCTGTTCAGAACCAAATATTTGCTCAAACAACACATTTTCGCCCCATTGACAATCTGTAGTTCTCAATAATCCGCCCGTTGATTGAACGTTCTGGTAAAAAAAATATTTCCGTATTTGCTGTGGTTTTTTTTACATAATGTACTGAATTCCTTCAAAAATATGAAACGGTGCTACGTGGTATTTTTGGTGTTCGGTGGTGTTCTGTCTGTTAAAAATAATGTACGGTCGGGTAAAACACTATTGCATTCACATATTTGTTGACATTTATTCACAATGGTTTGAATTTCTAGTGGATATATGAGATATTTCTTCGGGGGTTAAAAATAAATATTTTGTGGCGTTTTTGACGTGTTCGGCGGTGTTTGGTGGTGTTCGGTGGTGTTCGGCGGTAAAAAGAGGCATCGATTTGAACATTGTTTTGTGTTCAATCTAAATTCTTTATTCTTTTTGTATTTTTATTTATCTATTTATCTTTGAAGATATTTCAATCTTCTTCAATGTAGACATATCAGGAGTCCGCTCCTATTACATGAAATTACAAAATACCGAAATTGTATCAAGTTTCAGTTCTACAACTTGCTTGCTATTTGTACATATTGTGTCTCTTCAATACATTGAAATCATTGAAACACTATATCATAAAGGATAAAATAACGTCATATATCATCAAATTAAATTTATATATATATGTTCAAAATTACTTATGATGTAATATTTGATTATCACAACCGCGTGATAGAGATTACTTGTAGTAGATCGATAATTAAAACGTCATGTCACTTTGTGATTATTAAAACGGTGATTTTTAAATTATAAAAAATATTTATTATAAATTATTTATTATGATAAGATTATTTATTTGAAATCTTTATTTGGTGTCAATGATAATGTGCATTGTCCATCTAGTCATTCTAAAAATCTTTCTTGAGCATGTTGAGTGGGAATACCTTATAAAGTCTTTTGGCTGTTGCACGAATTCTTATTATTATTATTATTATTATTATTATTATTATTATTATTATTATTATTATTATTATTATTATTATTATTATTGACGTTTAAACGACAGTATGTCTTCTCTCAGAATAAGCACTTTAAGTGATATTTGTATCTAATTTGTGACTTCAACCAGGGTTTGTTGAAGACAAAATTGCGATTTTAGCATGAAAATAATGAAAAAAAAAACGAAATCCCTTTTTTATTTTTCAACATATAACAAAATTCCCTTATTTTCATTTTGAATTAATGAGGATTATGCAGTTATTATTTTCATAAAGTGTGGTTTGTGGTTACTAATAGATAGTTTATAGTAGTATCCTGGTTTATGGTATTAAGACAAAATAGTTTTTTGACAAATAAAATCTAAATTCTATAATTGTTTTCATATTACAAATTTTGATTAGTTTAAACGGATTCTTAGTGGTTTGTACAATTATTCGTTTAAAGAAGTGTAGTTTGTGATGAAATAAATCTAGTTTGTGGTATTAAAGTGGTTTGTGGTATTAAGACAAAATCGTTTTTGGCTATAACAATTACATTTCATTAATTTTCAATTTTCTTTTTTGATATTCAACTTATTTAATTGTTTTTATAAAGAATTGTGATAGTTTGTGCATTTTGAAATTTGATTAAGTGTAGTTTGTGGAGGTTTGGGGTAAAATAAATCTAGTTTGTGGTATTATCGTGGTTTGTGGTATTAAGACGAAATCGTTTTTTGTTTATAAATATCAAATTAAATGAGTTTTCAATTTTGTTTTTCGATATTTAACACATTTTAATCGTTTTCATAATGAATCTAGGTGGTTTGTGCTGTTTAACATTTGATTATGTGTGGTTTGTGGTATAATATATCTAGTTTGTGGTATTATCGTGGTTTGTGGTATTAAGACGCGCCCTTGTGAAGTAGTCCCCTCACGTGTGCCATAACAATGAAAGAATTGTCACCAAACATGTTTATTTAATTAAATTCACAATTGACACGCATCGATAGTTCAAAGTAAAATACACATTCTGCAAACTTTCTACAAAAGAATACGACTTATATGAAGCAAGATGTTATCGACGGACAGAAAAGGGAATGCTCAATTCTACTGAGGAAAAAAGGTCAATATCTTTATGTTAGTTTGTCATCAATCTGTACTTTTTCACGGGGTCATCTTTACTTATTGTTACGTTATATGGAACGCCAAAACTGTCTTATGATGTGCACATATAATTACGTGCTGTCGACATATCATTACGTTGGGTCGTGTTTTATTTACGTTATGTCAGTTTATCTTTACGTTTTGTGGTTTTGACTTTACGTTATGTGGTTTTAACTTTACATTTTGTGGTTTTGACTTTACGTTGTGTGGTTTTGACTTTACGTTATGTGGTTTTGACTTTACGTTGTGTAGTTTTGACTTTACGTTATGTGGTTTTCCCTTTACGTTATGTGGCTTTGCCTTTACGTTACGTGGTTTTACCATTACGTTGTGTGGTGTTGTCTTTACGCTATGTGGTGTTCTCTTTACGTGTTGCCGATATACATTGACTCTACGTTCTGTGGTTTTGTCATTACGTTATGTGGACATGACATTATGATGACGAGAAGTGAAAAAAGGTCCGGAACTTTTTAGTCGTTGTTTTTGGGTTACACTAAAGACCTGAACTCGGACCTGAAAACACCTGAAAACACATAAAAATATATATGTAAATTGGTTGACTTAAATAAATATAACTTCTTTATTTTTGGATGGATTTTTAAATTTTTATTGGCATATAGTAAAGTAGAATTATTTTTTTAAGTGTAAAAAATAATTTTGAGTTTACTTGATTTTGATGCAAAAAAGCGGACCTGAACGGAGGAACTAGAAGACCTGAACGGAACTGATAATTCATTTGAAAAATATAGTAGTTGGTATATGGTAAACCACCAAAAACTTGGGCTTGATGAAAATAAAATAAATGTAATGTTAAAAAGTAAAAACAGGAATTAAAAAGAGTAAAAACGGCCCAATATTTCGACCTATTAGGTCTTTGTCGAGGAGAAACGTAACTGCAATGATGGAGAAATATGGCGACTAAAGCACAGGTAAATTATGATGATCAGCGAACCGAAAATCGTGATAATACTAATCAGATCTTGAACTTTTTCATAAACGATAGAAGGTGATGAACAGGTACAAATTCATAGACGTATGTTAATGAGAGGCTAGGGGTGAATGAATTGAAAAGTATTAAAATATTAAATGAAGATATTAAATAAGTAAATTAAAAATATCTGTGTAAGACTAAACATTATTGAAAAGATAGTTCCTTGATATTCAAGCCTCGAGGTCTGAAAGTACCGAGAAGGTGGATGGCTTTCAGTTCCAGTTCGAGTACTTGTCTGTGTTTCATCGCTCCAACCGTCTTCATAAGAACAGTCACTCGCATATCCGAGACACTGTGATCAGCGAGTCGAAAATGATTGCCGACCGGGCAATCACTGTTGCTTCTAACAGAGCGTAAATGTTCTGCAAAACGGTCACCCAGTCGACGGCACTATTCTCTATGGTGATCAGTGAATGCCAATAAATGATAACTTGATTCGTGAAAAAAATACATTCTTTAACATGTTAAAAAATGGTATCAGGATATTCAATTGTGAAACTAGAAAATATATGAAATATATATTCTTGATTACCTGATTAATAGGTTTTGTGATTATTTGATTACCAGCTGTATTTTTAACAACCATTTCATTATCAGACCCCTTTCGTGATTATTTGATTACCATATTGTGAAAATTTACCAAAATTACCCTATTCTCAGTAAATAATTATTGATTACCTTTGCTAAAAATAATGATTACTTGAATCCCCGGCATCCTCGTGAGAAGCCAAATATATTCGTGATCGCATAAAAGCGGATCACCTTCAGATCTCTACATCGACCACACTACATTTTACAATTTCGTTTTCACGTAATATATTTGTCTTTGTACATTTTAATACGAGGGTTTCCAGATATTACAAGGCGGAAACGTGTTACACAGATTCTCTAGACATTGCTTTTCTGTCCCTTTGATGAGTAAATGCCGAAAAATCTGCATATAGAGACAAAATATTAGTTAATTTGAAGTTTGTTATTAAATCCGCTGCATGTAACAAATTTTACATAAAGAAATAAAGTAAATGACGTTATCATTTAATTAATGGCGGTTGTGAACCGCTATCGAAAAAATGTTATGATTTTTAGGCAATCGAAAAAAGACAATAAACAATTGAACCCAAAGTCCCTTATTCTGTATATTTGTGTAGAGTGATCTAATTAAAATCTACGTGTTTTGTAACGGTTAACAAGAATATAATGTACCTTTCAACTCCTTATTGAGATACTTGTCTATGTGCATAATTTGTAGTGATTTCTACAGAAGAAGAAGCGTAAACTATGGTGGCTGGATGCCGCCATTTCCCGTTTTCTCCTTTCACTTTCAAAGGGGCAAAACACGAAAACACGAAATTTAGAAGGCCAAAACGTTAAATAAAGAAATATCTTTATTTAGAGAGAGTAACTTATTTGGATTGAACCAATTTTCGATAAGGCTTTCTTAAAAATGGTTTAAGCAAATATAAACACTACTATAACATCTAAATATACAAATAATATACACATTAGGTGAATAGCAAAAATAATATTTTATCGGAAATTTACTGTAAGTATTTTGAATTCCAATACAGTTTTGAGTTTTTAATTTCATTTGGTTAAGAGTTTCATACTTTTGGTCCACTAAAGGAGAAACTCGTTTTGTATAGTTTAGAAATAAACCATGGCCGCCGTACTTTATTGTCATTTTAGAATGGGCTTGAGTTGTTTTTGCAAATATTTTATCCCGAGCGTTAGCGAGGGAAAAATATGGAAAAACAACGAAAGCCCATACTAAAATAACAATAAAGCACTGAATTTTATGTTGAGTATCTGCCAACCCCTGATATTGTTCGAATTTGTCTGTAATTTATGTTTAATTTCACTGATTTCACTATCAAGCCTCTTGAATTGACCCTCCATAACTATCACTCTTCCTAGTATGTCATCAAGAAGGTCTAACTTTTTCAATCTATTTGTAACATCGTTCATAAAAATATCAAGCTGAGATGGTTGCTGTAGTGAAGGTGGAGGAGATGGTGTTGGAATTTGATGGCACTGTTGTGTTAAGAAATTAGCTGGCGTTGGATGCGGGGCCGAAGGATACATCGGAGTGAATGGAATGAATGGATATTCATGAAATGGACAATATACTGCATTATGTGCTGATGATATAATACCACAAGTGTCTATTGCTTGTTCTGATGAATACAATCCAGACTGTTTGACTTTGGTTTCAGAATTCGACTTGTCAGCCATCTTTGAAGGATTATCTGGAGAAGAGGGACTCGATTCAAGTTATTTATGTTTACGTTTCCTTGTTTTCTTTTTTACTTTCTTATTTTCTTGACTTGGAGGTTTTCCCATTTATATATAATCCTAAGTGTGATCATATACAACACTACTGTTTGTCATTTTGTGCACCAGTCTCATTTTCCAAACACTCAGGTCGTGGCACAGTGGGCTTGTGAACCAGAACCGACAAAACCCGTCAGTACATTTTTTTTTCTTTTTTTTTATTCGGAAAGGTTAAAGTAAATGAGAAATAAATATGAAACGGCTATAATCTGAAATATACAAACATGAAAAAAACCATTACACGCAGTTGCATAAATTTATGTAGATACTGAATGGAGTTCAAAGTAGGATAATGCAGAGACTGATGTACACAACGATAGCTATAATAAGTTGTGATGGCTTTGGAAATCCAATCGTTTATAATACGTTTATGATACCTAACATTTTCTGCATTATAAAATCCCTTTTGTTGGCTTGATATCAGGACGAAAACGCTATAATGCGAAAACGCGGAAACACTAAAACGAAAAAAAAAATTGTGGTCGTTCGTCCAAAATATTGTTCATACAGAGCTTTGACACATATTTGACTAATATCCGATGAGAACTTACTTTATAACATTTAAACTTTCGTAATTTCATGTCATTTATAGTCCAAGTTTTCATGGTAGTTTTGCATTTCATAAATGACTTGAATCTACGAAGCTTATTTTATAGGACTAATGAGATATATGGTCTTCCTGTAGCTTAAAAGGTAACCGACGGACATCGGCAGAACTATGTCTCTCCGATCTACGTTGTGTCGTTAAGAGAAAAAAAGTAGATTATCTCAATGGGGGGTAAATCGGAGGCTAGATCGGCCTTCATGAGTATGTGTGATGCAGGATCGTCAAAAAAAAGTAATAATAAAAAATAAAAAAATGCACGTGAAACGGAAAGGGATGTCGGACGCGACGCGGGAAATGCTGAAAAATTTCACGTGAACCTGGAAAAAGCATTTCGTGAAACGGCAAAGTTGAAAAAAATGTGGAATTTTGGGAAAGGGAGTCCCGCTCTATAGTGATCTCATATGTACAGGGATGGAACGAAAAAAAATTACTAATTGTTATATTTCCAAAGTTATGAATACATTTTGAGATTTACGAAATTTTAAATTTACAAAATGGTAAACAGCTATTGTAACTTTTCTGACGGAATCCAGAATATCATCTCTGATTTAACGTAACCGTGTCTAATATTCATTGCTAAATTTGACTCAATATACACATCGCAGGATCCAACCTTCGAAGGTGTCGGTTCCAGGCTATTTTTTGCTTTTTTGCCAGTTTTTGTCAATTTTTCCCTAAATTCTGCACGAAATTTAGAAATATTTCAAGATCCGCCTAGTATGATACATCTGTCACATATATGTATACGTGGGTAGCAATATCTTAATTAAGAAACATTTTTGATTGCCTTTTTCGTATTTTAGCTCAATGCATCTACCATTTCCTTACTGTGGTGGGGCATGGACTTGTCCTAGTTTTGATTTCTCACAAACGCGAAATTAAATACTTTGAAGAAATACTGCAGTTCAAGTATTTTTCTATACATCAAGATGATGCGGTAAAAACGTAGAAATCTCCCACCGTGATCAAAACAAAACAAAAAATAAATAAATAATCAAATAAAATAAATATACAATATATAAATAAATAAATGAATAAAAAAAGGAACAATCAGCAAACTACATTAGTAATGCTAGCCGTTTCTATACTATAAAAACAAAAATTCAATAATTTATTTTCATTGAATAATGGGGCCCAATAGCTTTTCTCTTTCATTTGAAAACCAGCTTTGATATTAATTCTTAGTAATAATATTTGAATACTGCTAAAGTGTGCTTCTCATTGCATAGCGGGTACGTGTTCGACGTTTTACACATAAACGTCATGAAATTATGTGCTGACGTCATACGTGTTGAAATTCATTTTAAGAACACTGACAATGTTTTGATAATATTTGAACCATAAAGGAAGTCGAAAATTCGAGTATTTTTAACTTATGACACGGGATTTGGAGATACGACTACTCTTACGAGTGGTCTCGAGTACTCGTAAGTTTACGATCAAAATCTTAGGAAAATCGTAGCTACGATTTTAATGTGAAACGGCCGCCAGGTTTTTAGTATAACCCAAAAACAACGACTAAAAAAAGTTCCGGACCTTAATTCACTTCTCGTCATCATAATATCATGTCCACATAACGTAATGACAAAACCACAGAACGTAAAGTCAATGTATATCGGCAACACGTAAAGAAAACACCACATAACGTAAAGACAACTCCACATAACGTAATAGTAAAACCACATAACGTAAAGGCAAAACCACATAACGTAAAGTCAAAACCACACAACGTAAAGTCAAAACCACATAACGTAAAGTCAAAATCACAAAACGTAAAGTTAAAACCACATAACATAAAGTCAAAACCACAAAACGTAAAGATAAACTGACATAACGTAAATAAAACACGACCCAACGTAATGATATATCGACAGCACGTAATTATATGTACACATCATAAGACAGTTTTGGCGTTCCATTACGTGCATAAAAGATTGGTTGACGTGGTGCTTTCTAATAATCCTCAGTACTGATCTCATGTTTGTAATACACATACACGAGTTTGAAAATAATAATAAAAAAAAATCACAATAACCTCATCAGTCATATATTTAAAATTGTGCATTACTGATGTTCAACTTTTTATTCTGCATTGCGCCCCTGCATTGTGTTTTGTGTTTTTTCCCTTTTCTATACTTTATTTCATTTGCTTTGTTTTATTTTTTCATTTTTTGCTTGTTTGTCAGTTTTTTTTTGGTAAGTTTTTTTGTAAGCTTTTTATAGTAATCCTATTTTGGATTTATATTAGGAAATAATTAGATACCTATCGCACAAAAGGAAAATAGGTTTCGGATGCAAATTGCCGTATTGTCGCGAATATTTGACCAGGCTAATTTTTTTTTTAACTTAACCACACCCTATTACCGGCAATCCCATCTACAGTGGCTATCACATCTACAGATATGTAAACAAGTTTGCAGTAAGTTTTTTGTTGTATCATAATTTTGTTTATATCCCATTGAACATTTCCATTGTTTTTGCTATTTATTTTATATGTATAGGTAAACATATGAGTCAAATACTACTGTATGAAGTATCATAGATCGGGAGTTTTCGCTGAATTAAAGTACATTTTTAAATATTATTACATGGGATCGTCCGAAAAATAGTTTAATTTTGCAATAATACGGAAATTAGCTTTAGTATTTTAATACATATAAAAAATATAGGTCTTTATTTATTATATATCAAAAACTGTCATTCATTTACGTCCTCATTTGGACGAAATCGTTATTTTATTTCAGAGGTAACACTTTTTTTGGCTATCACAAACAACAGATATAGTTATCACTGACAACAGATTATAACTGGGAAGTGGCAATCCCGAACTCGTATAGTAAGCATGCCATTTGATTATAATTAATCACATTTATCACTTTGGTGTCATGTTTTTCTTACATTTTAGGGCTGTGAACAATGTTATGACCATAAACATTTTCAAAAAAGTGTTGATAGAGTGCAGAATGTTCAGTTGTAAACAACTTGGTTTCGTTCAAAAGTTAATGTGAGGATAGCAAAAAAAATGAAACTTTAAAGGGCATAGTCCTAGAACCAACTATACCTTTGAGTTTAACTTAGACTTGGCATGACTTTTGTTTTAAAGAACTAAAACCAAGTTTAAGACGCAACTTTATTTCTTAAACATGTTATCATGGGGAAACCTTCGACGGAAACGGACAGAAAAACAGACAGAGGAACTCAAGAACGGACACACAACTCAGATTTTCACATTATACCCTACGACTTTGTGAGGCAGGGTATGAAAACCATCAAACCCTTACGTTAAATGTTTGTTGACGACAGTGCGGTTAGTATTTCCCCATTTTGAATTCGAGTTTTCCTCATTTTTTTATTTTCCTTCATATCATTTCATTGTTTATCAGCACAAAAATTTAAGTTTTCTGAAATATTGAGAAAACGGGTTCACTGACTTCCCGGACTGACTTAGTTAGAAAAGTAAATACGAAGGTTAGCTGTGAATAGGGGTGAACAAGTATTCATACTCTTCCACCTTCTTTTTATCCACTTTAATAACCCACACTCTGCAACCTCCAATTCAAATCTCACAACTTCTTTTTCCGATATCTAAGCCCACTTTCTTAATCTCCCGCTCCTGCTCCACACTGTATTAAATTCCTCTAATCATAACCCCCTCATCTCCCAAACCCCGTTTCTATTTTCATCCAGTGCATTATATAAATGTATCCATGCTCAAATCACAAAGGACTTTCGTACTACCTTAAAAATGATATTTGCAAGAATTGAAATTTATCAGCATTCATATATTAAGTGCGACTTCTTCTTTTTTATTCCTTTTCGTATTTATGTCGCAGCGGACGTAACCAGTATTGTTCTGTTTTCTTTCATTTTTATGTCACCAAAGACGAAGTCTTCTTCTCATTATTATTATTACTCTTCCGCCAATAAACTGAGGATTAAATATCCAAGAACTATATTGCAGAATTTACCGGAACTTTGTATAAATGTTCAGTAAGATGAGAGGGATGAGTTCATTCCAAAATTCGTCCGTCTGGCGTAAACTTTTCTTTGAAGATCTTCTCCTCTGAAACTACTGGGCCAATTGGAAACAAACCTGGCCACAATGGTCCTTAGGTGGTCCTCTACAAAGATGG
>MJUU01024900.1:147958-193312 GCA_002080025.1 Modiolus philippinarum
AAAGCTCCGGTAACATATAAAGGCCACCAATTTATGAACAAAAATATCTAGTTGAAACAATATGTTTACTACGCTACCCTCTTTAAATACAAATAATTTTGTTCTTTTCTTTTAAGCTTAGTTCATCGTTTGGGATCGTCACTATCTGTTTTCAGTGATAGTCAATAATTTTAAAACCTGTTGTTCGGGATTGCCAAGAGTTGGAAATAAAATGAGGATTCCGCCGTTATGCAGTACTAAATGAAAAGCTAGATTTCATATACTATAAATCAAATGTTGTACATTACATAAGCGTCGAAATTCTTAAGTTTTATAAAGGCGTTTTAAGATGAAAAGTGTTTTAATGCAGATTTTCAGCAATAAAATTGAAAATTGCAAATTACTTCCTCAAAATCTCCGAAGTTTCAAAAGATTGTTACTTAGTATTTGTCATGAATATTCATATACATGTTAGCTACATTTAAAGCATAAAAGACAAATATATTATTGAATATTAATATGATTTATTTGTAAGTGAAATCATCACCTTCTTCTGTCTTCAAGTTGTTTACAAATCTGCTGGCGGGATAGCCACTGTAGTTGGGATTGCCGGTAATAGGGTGTGTTAACATATCCCATTTAAATTGTCGAGATCTTGGCCTTAGTTGTTAGAAAATGCAAATTGGGATATAATTTTTAGACAATTTTTATGTGGTTTTTACACATTTTCAGATAAAAGGACCCGCCTGTAACTTGCAAGCTCTTTAAAGACCTCGACATTACTTACGTTTTTCTTTTAAATTGTCGTAAAATGTAGCGCAACTAATACGTAAACAAATCTGATTGACAATAATAGAATTTTACAACATACGCAACTATCATCCTCATCGACCCGTGCGCATGCGCCAATCGATAACGATTTTATCTATCAGATAATCAATATAGATTGTACAGGAAAAAAGTGAAAAAATGCCTATAAAAGTTTTGATTTAGAAAACTTCTATTGAACCCCCATATATCCTGAAAGTTTGAAATCTCAGCTTTTCTGTAGTATAAATATTTTTCATGTGGGATTTGTCTTTCACTGTTCCATTTTCGCTTAAAAGATATAACATACAAACCCATTATGGGCAGTTCAATAAGAACTGAAAATGGCTTGAACGACAACTTTATCGACAAATGATAGAAAAGAATTTCAACCCCCATCAATTCATATTGTACACATTTTACTCTTCACAATGATATAGAGCAATAATTTTTGGATCAGGGCATCACTGTTCCATTTTAATTCAAAAATAGAGTTTTGACCATCTGAATGCAAAGAACGGCAAAAAGTTTTAAGTCCGTTATCTATAGATAAAGGGTATCTCTAATTATCACATATATACCATATATTACTTTCTAAATATTAAGAAAATGCTATTTTATTAGTATGTATGTTCACGGTATATTTATTCATTCTTTGAATTTCAATAAAAAAATGTATTTTCAATGATGAACCATTGACGATTTAAGCCCGGGATTTAAGTACTTATATTATTTAAAAATATAAAAAAAAATGCGAGACAAAATTATTATTATATTTTTCTTTGTTATTGTATATGTTTGAGTTGTGTATTGCATGGCTGAATGCATACGATGTAAGTCTCTGACCACTTTCAAGCTCACGTAAATTGTTACACATGTAAAATGTGTATATTTTATTGTGCAATTTAAAAAAAACAATATACATAAAATACAAATAAAAAAGGCATGTTGATGTTTCTTCTATGAAATCCGTTTTACTTTAATTAATTTTAACATATTTTTTAAAATAATTTAAATAAAAAAATACCATTAACTTAATAAAAGTTTAAATAAAAGATGTTGTTTGCAATTGATTCGGGCGTCATACTTGGAGTCTGAGGGTTCAGGTGATCTAGTGAAATTTAATTATAGATAAAAGATTAATTAACATATGGACATCTGTTTTTAATGTAAAATTTGTCATTAGACTGGCGTAATATAAACAACTTCAATTTATGACAATATAGTAGAAATCAACAATTAAAAATGAGAAAAACAAAAATACAGAAACGTCAATATTTTATTCATTAAATAAAAAAAAAATGCTTCGTTTTGGTGGGACGATATGTCTTTCATACTTTTAATTGTGGCATAAATTTGTCATTTTATCGATTTCTAATGTCATCTCAAGTTTGGGCGACAAATGGCCGTTATGCATAAATGTATGATTTTTTAATAACATATCTATGGGTTATGCTGTTAAAATATTCGAAATGTTGTGTAAATATGCATTTCATAAATTTTGTTTTTTAAATGTAAATCAGTGCAAATCCCTTTTGAACTATTTCTACATGCAAAATATGTCTCAAGGGTTTGTGTTTGGTTAAATAGTTCATAAAAATGTAGAAAAATTAAATGTTAAAGGGAAATATTATAAAAGGGTTTGTGTTTGGTTAAAATAGTTCTTAAAAATGTAGAAAAATTAAATGATAAAGTAAAATATTTGAGAAGTTTATATTAGAACGAAATAAAACAATTATAATATAATAAAATAAATTGATGCAATGTCTTATAAAACTTATTCTAAATGTGTGCTTATGCATAGTAAAATAAAACACCGTTCAGTTCCATAGATGAGTTAGTTCTAGCAGATAAATTCAGAGTGGTCTAAAGTCGAAAAAAGGCATCATCCAGTCATACGTCACTCGACGTTATCAGCAGCTATACTGTTGTAAAATATGATATCGATCGACCCTTGTTGGGATTGTTTGTTATTCACATCTCAGCAGGGCTCCACGAAACAGATAATACATATATTGTCTGGCAAGATCAAAATCATGCGAGATAACTCGTACTATCTTCAGATGAGGACGATAGTTGCACATGAGAGTACAAAAATAATGATGTTCATTGAAGATCTTATGGTGGCCTTGAGTTGTTATTTCTCCCCTTTGGATCGTTGTCTCTTTGACACATTCCCCGTTTCCCTTCTTTTTTCTACATGTACATGTATTTGCCATGGTTAAGAATCCTTGCATGAAAATCAAGCGAGAGACATGATAAGCTATTTTCTTTGTTTTATAGTATACTTCAAAAACAGATTTTTTGTACAATCACTACCTGCTCGATTTTCGATGTTGCTTTCCGTACTTAAATTTGTACATTTATAAATTTATGTTCTTAGTTATTTTCTTAGACAAGAGGCAATTTGAAAAGGGGGGGGGGGGGTCCAATAAGAAATGACTGAAGGAAATTGGGGAAAATTTTAGGGTATTTAGTAAAACACCAGGATATTTATCACAAAAGACATGATTGTCCAGAAAAAAAGGGGGTTCCAACCCCCGGACCCCACGTTGGATCCGCCAATTATGTCTTAATCTTCTGAATTGTAATGATGGAAGTCCGAGGTACCATAAAGCGTTCCGTGTAGCGTTCCGTGTAGCGTTCCATGTAGCGTTCCGTGCAGCTTAAATGGCTTTTTAACCATTTTTGTGGCACGTCTTTGGACATTTTCTGTTTGTATTGCCTCCTTTTTATATCACTTACCATATATATTACATGTACCTCCATATTCTAGATTTGTAACACTCTTGTATAGAGGCAAAACATATCTTTATCCATGTAATTGTTTGGTGTCAATCAACGGTTATCTATTTCTAAACCAACCAAAATATGTAGATATGAAAGGGAACAATTTGGAGCACTTTTAAGATCAAAGTCAGTTCCATTTACCATTGTTCTTTTCTAGTTTCAGAGTAGATTTCTAAATGAACTCCTATAAGGTCCAGTGTTAAATCAAGTTCCTTGCTGGTGGTCATCTTGGATGTGACGAGGAAAAAAATTTCTTATTTAAAGGGGGCTTACAAAAGATTATTGTGATCAAGTTTGGTGTCAATCTGTAAACTAGTTTTAGAGGAGAATATCTTTATATGAGTTTTCCCAAAGGGTAAAATATTTAACTGTTCCCAGAAAGTGACCATCTTTGATAAGATCCGGATATGCCGTATACTATTTTAAAGGAAACCACCAAGAATTATTGTGACCAACTACTCCTCCAATTGGCACAGTGTTTTCAAAGAAGAGATTCAGTTTGAAATTATTGACATGGGCCGGTCCAATTCTATATTATTTTCTCCATTAGTGTCAATCATGATGCAAACTATTTATAACAGGACCACTCAAAACTATTGTGACCAGATTTAGTGCCAATTAGCCCAGTGGTATCACAGCTTGAGGTCTTTGAATGAAAAGTTTTTTACATATGTTTACATGGGTCCTCTTTTGAACGCTGGCCTCAGGCCACTGTATTCAGGTCTTCTATTTCTTGTTGACTGAGTTCGGTTCCGGTTCCGGTATCAGCCTTTAAATTGTATTTCATATCTAGTGAATCCCAATATTTATCTAGTCGGTTTCCAAATGAGTGGATACTTGGTGCATTAATTATACTCTCTGATAGTTGATTCCAAGTGTTTACAATTCTTTGGGTGAAGAAATTTGATCTAATATTCTTGTTGCATCCATTATTGACTAGTTTCTTACTATTGCCCTTTGTCCTTGTGTCTAAATTAATTTCAATTATTTTTGGCAATGATTCATCATAAATTCCTGTTGTTAACTCGTAAGTTTCAATCATATCGCCACGTAATCTTCTAAATTTGAGGCTTGGCAATTTCAAATTTATTAAACACTCTTTGTAATCTAGGATTCTAAGAGATGGCACTAGCTTAGTGGCCCTACGCTGTACATTAATTGCTGTTAATGTCTTTAATTTCATATGGGCACCAAATTGCATTGGTATACTCTAAATGGGGTCTCACTAATGCCTTAGACAGCAATGTAAATATTTCCTCATCTATCTGATCTGGGACTAATATAATAATATGTTATATTAGTCCCAGGTCTGATGCAGGATTCTTGAAGCTCACACTGGTTATAGCAATATATGTGATTGGGTTTATTTGAAAATTGCATTGTAGTTAGATCTTAATATACTGCTCATTACTAAGCTTTCCTGGCTATACCAGGATTGAACTCCTGCCATCACTTGGCGTCCATCTTAAACTTTTCACTCAAAGAGCTTCTCATCTGAATCCATTGAGCCAATTGGAACAATACTTGGTCCCCTTCAAAATTTATTTTTTATGTTCGTACCTCATCCAAGATGACTGCTAGCAAGAAACAAAGTTCAACATAGGAACCCTATAGAAAATGATTTCAAGGGTCTTCTCCTAATTAAGACCAAAATTGATCACAATAGTCCTTAGTAGGTCTCCTTTATGTTTATACTTAATCCAAGATGATCGACAGAAAGGAACATAGTTTTTCATAGAGACCCAATGGGAAATACATTCAGATTTCTTCTCCTCTGAAACTACCGATCCAATTGGAACAAAACTTGCCACTTTATATCTTGGAAGGCCTCCTTCATAGTTTGTGATTTGTAGGTCTTACCTCATCTAAGATTGCCGCCAGCAGGAACATAGTTTTACACAAGGACCCATTGGGAAATGCATTCAGATATCTTCTCCTCTGAAACTACCAATCCAACTGGAACAAAACTTGATCACCATACTCCTTGGAAGGTCTCCTTCAAAGAGAGGGGGACATGGAGTTAAACTGTAATTGCGTTATTGGGTAAAATTGATTATTGGAACGTCGAATTCCCTGTAATCTGTTATTTGAAGAATCAGTTTGCTGTTATCAAGAAAATTCCAATTGCCTGTTATCTGTTACTAGTATTGGAAAAATCAGTTTGCTGTTATGCTGTTATTAGACCCCCATGAGAGTTTTGCCCCTCGGTCTTGTAAATAATTTGCAACACTGTTAGATTTTAATATCATTGGAATTGTCTTCTTTAATACAGGGTGCAATTTCGCTATCACTTTGAATCTATCATCTCTTAGGCCTAAGCTTTTTCTCTTGAACTACGGGCCAGTTCCAAACGAGTTTGGACACAATAATCCTTGGTTGGTACCCTGAAAAAGAAATTTAAGATTTTCAAGCTATCCAAGATCACTTTGGGTGCATGATATATTCTCTGAAACTGATGGGCCCATTGGAATAAAACAAGACAACAATTTAGCCCTTAGGTGCCCCCCTGAGGGACATTTTTAGCTCACCTGATGAAGTGAGGGGGGCTTATGTGATACCCCTAGCGTCGGCGTCCGGTTAGGGAGAATGGTTAAAGTCCATTCCCGGACACTGACATGTCTCACATCAACCACATTGGTATGTACTTCGCCCAACGAATACCGAAGCAAGAATGAGGAAAGGGGAATTCTAAAATCATAAATCCAAAATACGGCAATGCATATCCAACACGAATTGAGACAGTATAATATAGACAAAACAAATAAAACAAAAATGAACAAGAACGCCACATAACTACAGCACCAGCAGTGCTAACCCTTACAGAAACTGAGGTATCATAAGGTTGTCCGGAAGAGTAAGCATGATCTGCTCCACGCGTGGCATCCATTACACTGTCAGTGTGAAAAGTTCGGTTTCATCACACTCGATGTTAGTCAGTCCGATAATAAACTCTGGATCTACCCAAAGATATCTATTCTCATTTGTGAAATAGAAACATTGTAACGGTCTGTCAAATCGTGGTGATGACCGTAAAACTTCTGTGATGTATGACGCATTTTGGGATGACAACAACAATGCATGCTTTGGATGCTGACTGACCTACATTTTAGGCATCAGCAACTTGATTAATCAAACTGGTTAAGCTATTTCGGCTGTCTAGCACATCCCATATCAACCATATTGGTATGTGTGATGCATTTGGGGATGACTGTCTTTGACCTACATTTTACGCATGTATGAATCTGTTAAAAAGAATGATTATAGTCCATTCCTGTTTACTGATAGTTTTAGCATGTGAAAATACTGCGCAACGAGTTGAGCTTAGCAGGCTGTGGCTGCTTTCTATGTTTTTACCATGCTAGCACTTTATCCAAGATAGGAAAGATGGTTCAGTATTGGATCCTATGGAAAATCATGTCTAGAGATCTCTCCTAGATCATGCCATGGTTTCAAATTCAATAACCATAAAAATATTTTGCCCTTAAACTTCAACTTGATTTTTAAGCAGTAAACAGAAATAGACCTTAACCATTCTAATGAACCAAGTCGCTCATGCATAAAATGTAGGTCACAGTCAGTATCCAAAGCATCCATTGTTGTTGTCATCCCAAAATGCATAACACATACCAATATTGTTGATGTAGGACATGTCAGTAAGCAGGAATAGACTTTAACCATTCTGCCTAACCAAGTCGCTCATGCATAAAATGTAGATCACAGACAGCATTGGAAGCATACATTATTGCTGTCATCCCAAAATGCAACATACATACCAATATGGTCGATGTGGGACATGACAGTAAGTGGGAATGGACTTTAACCATTCTACTTAACCAAGTCGCTTATGCGTAAAATGTAGGTCACAGACAGCATCTGAAGCATGCATTGTTTTGCATCATTCATACCAATATGGTAGATGTGGGACACGTCAGTAACTGGGAATGAACTTTAAGCATTCTACCTGACCAAGTCGCTCATGCGTAAAATTTAGGTCACAGACAGCATCCGAAGCATACATTGTTGTTGTCATCCCAAAATGCACCATACATACCAATATGGTTGATGTGGGACATGTCAGTATCCGGGAAGGAATGGCTTTAACCATTCTACCTAACTGGACGCTGATGCTAGGGGTATCACATATGCCTCCTCACTTCATGAGGTGAGCTAAAAATGAAAGTTATCTGTTACTGGGCCATCTTTGATCCAGCTGGGCAAAACATGCTCTTGTTAACATCTGGTTTGCTAGTACACTTTATCCTTAAATATTATTGATTATTTCGATGAACAGATCAACAACACATAATTATCCCAACACTTTCGAAGAAAGTTCGGGGATATTGTTATACCCTCCGTCCGTCCGTCCGTCCATCCATCCATCCATCCGTCACACTTTTCTTGTGACTCAAACTCCTCCTACATTTTTGATTTAGGGATTTAATTTTGTTGTAGAGTCTGTACATGCGCAATAAGCTTTCGGATTTTTTTTTATCTTGGTGCAAACAAGAGGCCCAAAGATGTTGTATTTGATGTGGATTTTGACACATGTGGCATGTGACACAGAGTCCTCCTACATTTTTGGGATTTAGGGATAAAATCTTTATGCAGAATTGTTGCATATAGTCTGTAGATTTGCAATAAGCTTTCGGAATTATGATTCCGGTTCCAACTTTGGTTTCCTGAAAATGTCAAAGACTCACATATTTTTTTGAAATTGAGCATATAATTCAGTATTTTAGCAATTGATTAATAGAAAATGAGAATTTGAATAATAAGAATTCTAAAATGCAATTCCAAGTTTGGTAAATTCCCTGAAAGTCTCAAAGACCACTTATTTTTTGGAATTCTACCTAGCAACCATACTAATGTAATTTGTTTAGTTGAAGACAAACATTTTTAACTAAATGGATTTCAAAAATATTTGATTCAAATTTTGGTAAATTTCCTGAAAGTCTCAAAGACCACTTATTTTTTGGAATTCTACCTAGCAACCATACTAAAATAGCTTCTTTAATTTAGGACAAACAATTTCATCAAATGGATTTCAAAAATATTTGATTCCAGTTTTGGTATATTTCCTGAAAGTCTCAAAGACCACTTATTTTTTGGAATTCTACCTAGCAACCATACTAAAATAATTTGTTTAGTTGAGGACAAACATTTTTAACTAAATAGATTTCAAAAATATTTGATTCCAATTTTGGTAAATTTCCTGAAAGTCTCAAAGACCACTTATTTTTTGGAATTCTACCTAGCAACCATACTAAAATAGCTTCTTTAATTTAGGACAAACAATTTCATCAAATGGATTTCAAAAATATTTGATTCCAGTTTTGGTATATTTGCTGAAAGTCTCAAAGACCACTTATTTTTTGGAATTCTACCTAGCAACCATACTAAAATAATTTGTTTAGTTGAGGACAAACATTTTTAAATAAATGGATTTCAAAAATATTTGATTCCAATTTTGGTAAATTTCCTGAAAGTCTCAAAGACCACTTATTTTTTGGAATTCTACCTAGCAACCATACTAAAAAAGCTTCTTTAATTTAAGACAAACAATTTCATCAAATGGATTTCAAAAATATTTGATTCCAGTTTTGGTTTATTTGCTGAAAGTCTCAAAGACCACTTATTTTTTGGAATTCTACCTAGCAACCATACTAAAATAATTTGTTTAGTTTAGGACAAACATTTTTAACTAAATGGATTTCAAAAATATTTGATTCCAATTTTGGTAAATTTCCTGATAGTCTCAAAGACCACTTATTTTTTGGAATTCTACCTAACAACCATACTTAAAATGTTTGTGTAGTTTAGGACGAACATTTTCATAAATTGGATTTCAAAAATATTTGATTCCGATTTTGGTAAATATCCTGAAAGGTTCAAAGACCACTTATTTTTTTGGTATTCTACCTAGCAACCATTCTTAAATAGTTTGTTTGGTTTAGGACAAACATTTTTAATCAATTTGATTTCAAAAATATTTAATTCAAATCTTGGTAAAAATCCTGAAAGTCTCAAAGACCACTTATTTTTTTAATTCTTCCTAACAACCATATATTCTTAAATTCTTTTTGTAAAAATAATGACTATTAATAGTTTAATATCAAAAATATTGAGAAAAATTATGCCCAGTGGTAAATCAATTGTTTTCTGTGTCAAACAAGGAGTGTGGGGATAGCTGTCGTTCAGACAACCTCCAGTTTTTAATATACAAATTAAGGAGCTTCAAAGAATGTCTCTCTCTTCTACATAAACAACAACAACTCTTAACATTTACTATATTTATTAGGCTCTAGGCATATGTAAAAATCTATAACAAATATTACAAGTCTTCTCTGTTTTATCCTACACTTTTTTTATACTAAAGTATGCTTTATGTATAAAATATCTATCTAAATAAACATAGGGTTATAATAGTCATGTAATGTTAAGCTTTCTGAAAATGATATAACCATTTGAGATTAATGTCATTTTACGGAGATTATTAAAACTTAACAGGCTATTTCCTTTAATAATAAAGGGCTACGCAGAGTGCAGCATGATATGACCACAGCATGTCGACCACTGAAATTTGAACAAGTGTAATTGAAAGTGAATGTGGACATACTAAAGATCTTGACACAATAATTGCATGGACACAACAAGGGGATTGACCCAGTAATTAGCTGGACACAAACTAGGCAAAATGAAAATTAGCCCTTATGACTCCTTATGGTTCCTCTTTGACCCCTGATAGCTTGAAAACAGTAAGAGTTACACCAAATCCATTGACATACTACTGAAAGCTTATATCAAGTGGAATCCTAAGAAAAAAATCCCATCGAAATCCGACTAAAAATAAAAATTTCATGTAATCTGCAAGTTTTCAGTTTTGGCCCCTTCGACCCCTTATAGCTCGAAAACGGTAATAGCTATGACAAATCCGTTGACATACTACTGAAAGCTTATATCAAGAGGAATATGAAATAAAATCCCAACAAAATCTGATGAAAAATAAAAATTTTAGGTCATCTGCAAATTAGCAATTTGGCCATCCCCAGCAATGTACAACAAAATTTGACAGTACGAGTTATGTCGCCTGATTAGTATATATCAGTGCCGTATCGATTTTTCTTGTGACAAAATCTGATAATGTGACCACATGTGGCGATAGATAAATAAGTTACATAGGATCGAAATAAAACAGCGGGTGACAGTTTGATAAAGTAACGATGTAAGGACATGACCAATATGACCATTTCAATACTGAGTTTAGAGTACAGAGAACCAAAACCACTCTATTGAGAGAGAATAATAAACATCAGCTCTTTCAAATAGCAATTACGTTTTGCTTGTTTGTTTGTTTTTCTTTTTTACAAAATTGTTTAAAAATGCTAAATTTATCAACTATATAAAGAAGTTGAAATCTTTATTTTGAAGTATGAATCCTTAGTGAAAGTGTATCTTTAGTGAAAGGAAAGAAAAGCATCTTCAAACAGTTTTTGAAAGAATGGGTAACATTTGCAAAATTGATCCGTTGAAGGATATCTTTTTACAAAGCACAAGAACCTCAATATTATGAATGTAGGTTTTTTCGAGAACGACTTAGATATTGTACTTCAAATTGTTTGTACAATTTTTTCCATATGACAAAACAAAATAAAATATGAATTAGAATAAAATTCTTAAACCATGAGGGGAAAATCCCATACAAGGCTTTATATGTCTCTTGTAATTATTAAGAGAAATATTGTTCATCTACACTCCTAGTATATTGAAATGATATATATAGTTCCATTGGCGATTCGGGGGAGGGCATGGGGTCCGGGTTGGACCCCTCTTTTNGTACATGTAGGTAAAATCCGTTGCCGTATTGGATATTGGATTTCCTCAGGAGCACACTGAAAGAAACTCCATCAAAATCCGATTAATAATAAAGATTCTACAGACAAATATGTGAAAACACCCAATTTAACCCTTTTTGGCCACTTTTTTTAAAAACGGGTGGGGTCACAATGACCAAAACTACTGCAAGCCTTCCTTTTGTACCAAAGAACATTATCTTAAAATTTCATAAGGATTGATCTACTGGAACAAAAGTTATTGACCAAAAACAAAAGTGTCTACAGACGACGACGACAGCACCATACCAATATACGACCGCAAAAAATTTTTGCAGTCGTATAAAAATTCCTTAATTCCCATCTGACTTTTTGAAAAAATAAGAACAGGGTAGCAAATTTTATTTTCTATCAATTATATAGTGAATACTGAATGTTTCAATTTTGATGAAACAGACAAAAATGAGGGGGTTGAGGCTGGAGGGATTTGGGCTGAAAATAATTTATATTCATGTCCATATTGAAGAAATTATTAATTTCTTCAAATGTCACATCAAATTAATTATTGGTGTATGCCACAAATGTTTTTTCTTGAAATGAAATCAAAACTAGTTCATGTCGAAACTGGCGTTGTCGGAAGGGCCCCCAATTTCAATCCTGAAACTCTGGGCAAAAGTAAAATTGAGGTAAGTGTGGATTCAAATTCTGTTTGACCCACAAATGTGTTGATACAGTAATTTGCTGGATACAGTAATTTTTTGGAAGTTATACCAAACCAAATCATTTCTTTGCTTCAGACTTAATATCAAAGAAGTAAAAAATCTTTTGACAAACATTTGTTTTACAGTAAAAAGTAAAAGTATCTGCAAACAGGAAGTTGAAATTTGACAAGCACAATACAACTTATTATTTCCAAGCTTCTGACTAAATTTCAAATCATTCCCTCCAGTAGAAGCCAAGAAATTTGTGACAAAAATTTGGTTTTTTGTAAAAATACAAAGTATTGGCAAACAGAAATTGGATGTCCGACAATCTTGAAAATTGATTACACAATACAACTCATCATTTCTTAGCTTTACATCAAATTTCAAATCATTCCCTCCAGTAGAAGCTAAGAAATCTTTGATGAAAAAAAAACAAAGTATCGGCAAACAGAAATTGGATGTCTGACAATCTTGAAAATTGCTTACACAATACAACTCATCATTTCTTAGCCTCAGACCAAATTTCAAATCATTCCCTAAAGTAGAAGCCAAGAAATCTGTGACAGAAATTTGTTTTTTAGTAAAAATTCAAAGTATCGGCAAACAGGAAGTGGACACCTGACAAATTTGAAAATTGCTTACACAATACAACTTGCCATTTCCAAGCTTCAGACCAAATTTCAAATCATTCCCTCCAATAGAAGTCAAGAAATTTCTGACGAAAATTTGGTTTAATATAAAATTCAAAGTATCGGCAAACAGGAAGTGGATATCCGACAAACTTGAAAATTGCTTACACAATACAACTTATCATTTCCAATCTTTAGACCAAATTTCAAATCATTCCCTCGAGTAGAAGCCAAGAAATCTGTGACCGAAAAAATTGTTGACGGACAGATGGACAGACAGACAAAGTGAAAACTATAGGGCACATGCATCTCTCGATGCGGGACCCTAATTAAAATTATTTATTTTCATATAAGTATGAGTAGAATGTCTATTTTCACTGGCAACAAGAATAAATTATATATTAATTATATATTGCCTGAGCTCACCCCCCACCCCCTTTAAAAATGGTTAGCCCTAAGGTAAGTGCAAAGGTAGAAATGTTTACTTTGGAATGGCAACGGCGATGATTAAATAGCAAAAACCATTTGTTTGGTGAGCTGGATTTGTATCTTCTTTACCACTAAAGCAAAATTCACCTAGCAGTCTTCATTCCGTAAACAGGCAAATCCAACTCGCCATCCTGCTGGATTTTCCGATGTACTATGTTCTACTTTTATTTCTTCAATCTTGGAGAATTGAGTATTAAATTAATTGTAAAAAGTTTAAGTCATGAAAGATCTAAATTTTAAGTAACAAGGCTGTCAGAGCCCCAATTTTGCCCTTTACTGTTTGTAATAGAAAAAAAAAATCTTATTCATGTAATAATAAAGGCAAATCTGTTTCATCTTAAAACGAATAGTTAAAGATAGTAAACACTCTGATATGTTCTTCAACATTAAAAATATTTAAATTGAATATCAACTAATAAAAGGCACAAACTACCCACTTTACTAACTTAGAGTTATATATTATGGCTACACAAATATGGCACTGATAAGAGGTCTATAATGTGAAAAGGATATACATACAAGTGTGTCAATTTAGAAAAAAAACATTTACAAGATCACAAAAGAAGTCATCATAAAAAAATTCATAGGACAAATTAAAAAATCAAACTGTTTTTCTAAATATCTGATTGGTCACTGACTAGCTCATTTATGACTTTCAAAAGTCCGTTCATTTCAGAATTTAAGACCATAAGGGTTCATCGATTGTTTTACAAAACAACAGTTTATTTTTATTAAAAAAAATATTTTTCACATCAAAGCAGGTTATTGTGTTGCAAAATTGCTCATTTCACATTTAAAGGATTTCAAAAGAAAATTTTTCCGAGCATAAAAAAAAATAGATTATTAGAATAATTTTGGAAAAATATTTGTCACATGAAAACTGCAAAAAAGTAAACAAATCTAACAAAATAAATGTAATATAAAAGTAATCTACAAATATACTCATACTTAAGAATACAATAGTATATATAATGACAGTTTGAAGTAATAGAGATGTTACACAGGAAAAATTGATGGGTGTTCCAGGTCGCCTGCACTACAGAAGAGCCATTTTGGTCCAGTGAAGCTCTAAAATATGCAAAATTAAAATTTTACTTATAATGTGCATGTCTAGATTAGGAGAAAAACATATTCTGCACATTTGGTTAAGAATAATACAGTTTTAAGGACTTGGCAAACCTCTAGAATCGGTAAAAAAATCTAAGTGTAATGTGCATAACCAAACCCGATATACAACATATACTGAAAATTAGGTTGGAATCTGACAGACAGTTGTGAAGGGGTCGAAGATTAAAAACCCAATTAACAAATGAGCTATTTTGGCTCTGTTAACCTCTTAAATCTGTAAAATCAAAATTTTAAATATCGGGTGCGCAACTATATCAAGTAATCAATGTATTCTAAAAGGCTGGTTGGAATATGATTTACAGTTTTGAAGGAGTTCCATATAAACAAACAGAATTAACAAATGAGCTATTCTGGCTCAGTGAACCTCTTAAACTGCAAAATCAAAATTTTAAGTATCAGATGCACAACTAAATCAAGTGAACAACATATCCTGCAAGTTTGGTTGGAATCTGACTTTATAGTTGTGATGGAATTGGGGATTAACAAACCAGATTATCAAATGAGCAATTTTGGCTCTGTGAACCTCTAAAATCTGTAAAATCAAAATTCTAAGTATCAGGTGCACAACTACATCCAGTGAACAATCTATCCTGAAAGTTTTGTTGGAATCGGACTGGCAGTTTTGAAGGATTCCCTGATGACCCGGACCAAAACAAACTCGGACCATGAAAAACCCGGACCATAACAAACTCGGACTACACAAAGTCGGACCATCACAAACTCGGACTACTACAGAAATGGAAGGGTATATGTTCACAATAACATAATTATGGATAATAATAGTATGAAATATCGTTTTGTGTAAAATTGGTGTAATATACATTAACTTTATTTTACAAATCCGATGCATTAAAGAACCAGAAGACTGAGGTGACATTACATAAAATTGAACCGGGCATAAGAATTGACACTTAAATAATATCACTGCATGTTAACGTACACGTAGTCATGGGTCACAGGTAGGTAAACTGCACTGCACTTGTCGACTTCCCAAAGGTAGTCTGGTCCCAATACTTGTGCAGTCTTCCTTACAATTTTATAGCGGTTGTGTTGGTTGCGGAGAATTTGGTTTTCTGACAACATTCAAGGGAGATTCAGAATGATCACGTTTGATTAACGTTGTGGATTATGGCATAGGGTAGGGGCAAAGTTGCTTAATACAGCTTGAATACACTAAACATTGTGTGAAGAAGAGAATTTACTCTATATCCCTTCATTGCTTACATATTTGTCTTTCCCTTTTTTTTGTCGAGCCTTCGACGATAGTCGAAAAAAGCGAGACATAGGTATGGTGATTCCGGCGGCGGCGGCGGCAACTGCGGAGTCCACAATTGTTTACGTTTTTTCTTGGGTCTGTTTAACATCAACCACCTGTGCTAGTCTATTGATATGTGGTGTGCAGTTGCATTAGCATCAGTACAGCTCAGTTTCAGTGGCGTTTTATGTCTATGCCCCAGCAGTCATGCTCCACTGACTTCGAAATTTTGAATTGTTTTTTTCCAAATGTTTAAGTTTTTTCTTGTACATCAACCACTCATAGTTGACCATTGATATTTGGTATGCAGTTACATTAGCATCAGTACAGCTCAGTTTCAGTGGCGTTTTATGTCTGTGCCCCCGCAGTCATGCTCCACTGACTTCGAAATTTGAATTGTTTTTTTTTTCAAATGTTTAAGTTTTTTCTTGTGTCTGTTTAGCATCAACCACTCATAGTAGCCCATTGATATTTGGTTTGCAGTTGCATTTGTATCATTGCAGCTCAGTTTCAGTGGCGTTTTATGTCTATGCCCCTGCAGTCATGCTCCACTGACTTTGAAATTTTGCACTGTTTATCAAATGTTTTAAGTTTTTTCTAGTGTCCGTTTAACATCAACCACTCATAGTAGTCCATTGATCTTTGGTATTCAGTTGCATTATCATGATTGTGATCAGTTTTGATCAATGATACATTTGGTATCATGGCTGCTGCTGAAGATCAATGTGCAAATTAATTCGATGCATGGGAAAGGCGAGACATATCATGTGTCCACAGTTTATTAAAGTTATTAGTCAGTCGGTACAATATACAGTTCAGCAACAAAAAAATATACGATATATATAAATTTCAATAATTTTAGGGAGATCACGTTTACGTTGTCCATTAAGAGTGTAGCTCGCTTGTGACATATACATTCGGCTTCTATATAAATTACATATCACACGATGATTAATATAATCCAATTAGTCACTTTATGACAATCAGTAGCAATTATGAATGTGATTACACGTGTCATAAATATAATGGTTTAATTACCGGTATTGTGTCGTCGACCCGTATACCCTATTCAAACATTTTTTTCTCTATTCTAGTAAGCGATCTAGATGTATACTGGATACGGCATGATTGCCTCTGCAGCAGTTTGCACATTTCTAATCTACATTACTACGTTACTGACTTTCAAGATACATTTGATCACAATTTCGTTCTGTCTTCAAGATTAAAAGATCAAGATTAAAAAATTTTCTACTTTAATTGGCCTAGTTTTGTGTCAACAAAACGAACACAGCAGCTTGTAAGTTTAGTAATGTATGACAGTTTTACATTTCCATTTGTATGCATAACATATAGCTTTGTCAACCTACAAATTTCCTAAATAAATTGAAGGTCAAGAAAATGTAATAAAACAAATAAGTATATGTTCAGACTGGAGGTAAATTTCTGTTGATTTAATAGATAAAATTTATGATATCAGAATTATAATGTCAAAACAATGCCATATCTCTTTTAATTTGTAATAAGCTCTTATACATGTAGAACCATGAAATTATGTATATTTTTATATTTCATTTACCTTTCATATAAATTTGATGATAAATGTATGGTCCGAGTTTGTTGTAGTCCGACTTTGTAATGGTCCGAGTTTGTTATGGTCCGGGTTTGTTTTAGTCCGACTTATCCAGTAACCTTTTGAAGGAGTTGCGGATTCAAAACAGACAGACTCACAAATGAACAATTTTGGCTCTGTGAACCTCTAAAATCTGTAAAATCAAAATTCTAAGTATCAGGTGCACAACTACACCCGGTGAACAACTTATCCTGAAAGTTTTGTTAGAATCTGACTTGCAGTTTTGAAGGAGTTGCGGATTCAAAACCAACAGACTCACAAATGAGCAATTTTGGCTCTGTTAACCTCTAAAATCTGCAAAATCAAAATTCTAAGTATCAGGTGCACAACTACACCAGTTAAACAACATATCATGAAAGTTTGGTAGGAATGGGACAAGTGGTTTTGAAGGAGTTGTGGATTCAAAAACTGTCGGGACAACGCAGGACGACGACGACGACATAAGACGATGGATAGTAATTCTGCTTACAGCAGGCGACACAATGAACAAAATATATATGGTTATTTTTATGAGTTTCATTATTACTTCCAGATTTGTCACATTTTTTTTGACTGAATATTTCCTATTTCCTACCATTTACTGTATATAGTCTCCTATAAAGTCTTTTCATTGCATGGCATCAGGATAAGCAAAAATTATGAACTAACAAAAAAATAACTTACCGGTATACAGTACTTTCATTTAGCGGTAATATTTGGTATAAAGTGTTTTCGACCTTAAAAGAATGATCATTTATAGGCAACATATGTGGTGCTCTTCATGGGGATCAAGCCTTTGGGGACTTTTAGAGGCAATATTTGGTGCTTTAAATGGAATCAATTCTTTTGTGACTGAAAGAATTTTCAAGTCTTCAAATTCAATTTTCAAGGAAGTGTAACTGAAACATTCAACAGATATAACTGTCTGCTAATGACAGCCAATTAGTTATACCCCACTCACTGAATCCTGAATCAATATGGCAAGTGAAAAGTTAAATGTGTGAGAACACACTACAGCTGTGGACACAATGATGTACCTCCTGCTTTTTTTTTCAGAAAATATACAATGTTGGAAAACCTCCCCTTCAAATTTTGAGCAGTAACCATATTACACCATGCACATCTTCAAGTGCTATACTTCACTAGTGTAATATTTTATCATTTTAGAAGATATGCACTTACAGGGTTGACCCCCCTCTTTTGCCACAAAATATTTGAAGATGAATTATCTCCCCTTTAAAATTTAAAAATATCTCCCCTTCAAAATTTAAAATTTCGAGCAGCATGCAACCATACAACTTCATGCATGTCTTCAAGTGGCCCACCACATCTGTATAATTTAATAAACCCAAAGCAGTCATTTAGGAGGACATGTACTGACAAGGTATTTGGACAGACGGACGGACGTGGCGATTTCTATATACCCCCGAACTTTACTTGCGGGGTATAATAAAGTTCGTGCTATAGAAAAGAAATTTTGTCTCAGTTATATTTGTTTAAACTTTAACTAACAAAACCAAAAATTTCGTCAACACTCCACAGATAAGACACAGTGGATTACCTGTTTGATGGATATTAATAAAACAAATTATAAAGTGATATAAATACATAAACAAATAAGTAGGTGATAAGTATATATACAGACTATCTATAAACATTTATATTGATCTTGTCCTAGAAGTAAATATTAGACCAGACACAAGTTATAGGCTCACCTGAGCCGGTAACATTAGAGATCTGTGTTTTTAGTTTCTACAAAATTCTAGGGATTATCAATGTGACTTGACATTGCTTATTTGTCTAAGGTGTCCTGGTTTCCATTCATGGTTCATTTAAACAATATTTTTACTTTAATGAGGTTTGCTCCTCATGTTTAGGATATCTGTCACATTTTCAGATTCCCTGGTTTTATTCATTTTTATAAAGCATTATAATTTATTGCCCATGAAACCCTTTATTTTTCCCCATAATTTCATTTTATACATCTTTGTTTTCATTCTGTTCAGTCTTTGTATTATACTTATTTTGTCACATTCATTCATGGTCGTCAAACCTTGCTAATGTTAATTGAGAGAATTGCAGTTTCTCGAAAGAAGAGATCATCATACTTTCATTTTTTGTTCACTTATAAATCTTATAGATTACATCTTTTTCAATTTTCTAACAAAAAAGCCCCCCAAAAACCCACTTATTTGAAATCCTATTTATGTTGAAATTGAGTAGTGAACTCCCTTGAATATGAAGATAACACCCAAATTATTTGATTGTATTTTTCAATCAGGAGGCCTTATAGAGAGAATCGATACAATACTTTACACTTTTAAGTTAACAGGAAGCTATATCAAAAAAGATAAACATCAAATTTCAAATCCCAATGTGAAAAGTAAGTACATTTTTTGTACAACTCAAATGTATAGTCTACACTAGTTTGTATTCTATCAAGTGAATCCCTGAATATAAAGATCTAGAATCCAGTACTCAGTGAAATCTATATAGACACAGTTCCCACTCTTGAACTCTGTACTCAATGTAAATCAATATAAACACAGAATTCCAATTCTTTGAACCCACTACTCAATGTAAATCAGTATAGACAAAGAATTCAAAGTCTTGAACCCAGTACTCAATGTAAATCTATATAAACACAGAATTCAAGGCCTTGCAGTACTCAATGTAGATCTATGTAAACTCAGAATTCCAAGTCTTGAACCCAGTACTCAATTTTATATAAACACAGAATTCCAAGTCCTGAACCCAGTACTCAAATTAAGAAAATCTATATATACACAGAATTCCAAGTCTTGACACCAGTACTCAATGTAAATGTATATAAACAAGGAATTCGAAGTCATGAACACAGTGTATACAGACAAAAAATTCCAAATCTTGAACCCAGTACTCAATGGAAATCTTATGTAAATAACTGTTTACCTACACAAATACTGAATTCCAACTTAGGTCACTGTTTACTTTTTAAAATTTCTGTCAAGTTTACAATATTAATAGATATCTATGTAACTAAGTTCGAGCTTGCTACAGGGCCTTTAAAAGGAAAACATTCAATAATGTCATAATATTAATTGCAACAATCATGGCTTATATCCTGTTTTAGAAGAAAACTAATAAAATTTGATATTTTATTGGCTACATCTTTAAAATCAATATCATGTTATAATCAAACCTGTGTTCTATGCTTTCTTTAGTTATTATGCACCCAATCTGACAAACTGAAAACAAAATGAACAAGGAACACAATGAATTGCTGAGCTAATCCAGCAAACCCTAAGATTAGGAAAAAGAAGGGAAACGGGAAATATGTCAAAGAGACAACAACCCAAAGGGGAGTAATTAGCAAACTAGCACTTGATAGACCAGAAGAAACCTTTGAATAAAACTAAATTGAAATCATGACATACGTATAGTGTAAATCTATAAAACCTACAAAAAAGTAACTTTTTCTATATGAAATCTGGCTGACAAGTCCCTTACTAACCATACCGAATCTAGCTAAATACTAAAAAAAATTCTAGTTTCTTCCAAATTGATCCAAAAGGGTTCAGAAAAAATACTTTCAAAAGCTGGCTTCCTGTGTTAATTATGTTTCCACTGGTGGCAATCTTGGATCAAGTATAAATCTGAACTAAAAAGGGTGATTCCAATCATTTTTTTGCCATCTTTTGTCAATACTTGCTTAAATTTGAAAGAAGTTTCAAAATTTTTCAGGAAAAAGAAGGGTTCCAACCCAAGAAAAAATCCTCATTAGGATTTCAAAGCATGAGACAATTCCAAGTATTAAATTTATAAAAAGGTTAAAATCTTAATCATTCTCTGTGACATTCTAATTATCATGTAATTGTTTTATCAATTAAGGGGGGGGCACAACTGTTCTAAGATAATTTCAAACTTGATATGTGACAAAAAGTGAGAGTTCACAGTATTGTATAATTATAAAGTCTGCTATAAAGTAAAAATATAAGCAAACTTTTGGTAAATTAAACAGTTTATATTTGCACCGCTCACTTAAACACACTGCAGTGCAAACTAGATAGGTAAAGGGAAATAACTCTAGTGATAATTTTGTAAATTGTTGCTTCAAGATCAAAAAACATATAACAATAAATTTAACACACTAACATGTGTAAAAATGTGGTTAAATTAAATACATATTTTTATATTAACAAAAACTTGTAAATGCATAGTGAGTCAGATTCAATTATCAAGGTAAATTTCATTCATAATAAATGTGTCTGTCTATATACCAACCTTTTGTAACAAATCTCATTTAAACATCTCAAAGGATCAAAATGAAAAAAAAGTAAACATTTTATTGTCCAAAGATGACATTCTTTACAACAGATCTGCTGTTGACTTGGTTATAATTGAGTTATATAAACATCAATCAAGTTTATCCACTATGTATAATATATTCATTATGATTCAAATTAAATTTAACATTTTATTTTTAATCATACATTGATCAGCTTATAAACTTACAAACATTCAGTTTTTTTATATTGTTAATAACTCTGATTAATTTGAATATCACACTTGATCAGTAAAGCTACAAGGATTTTAAATTCATAATAAAAAGATGACACGATACAAGAACCTACATGTAAATTTGCAGATAAGCAAGTTTAAGCAGTGGGGTCTCATGTAATATTAATAAAATGTCTGGATCATGTGACAATACAAAATATCAAATAAATGGTGACAATATACATATCCTAAATCCACCAGCTTCAGCCTTCAAAAAAAGAGAATTTTGATAAAATTGCAGAAAAAAAAGATCCCCATTCTATTTTGACTTTCTAATTTTTGCCAGTTTTTGCCTCAATGCTTTTTTTCTCAATATTATGTCAAGTATCCTATAGGGATGCTTCCATTATCTTTAAGCATGTTAAGTCCTTATTATTAAGATTATACTTCAAAATTTTTTGGAGACAGGTAAATGGATATACAGCTATGGTTCAAATTTAAAAATACTTTTTTATGCATTTCCATCCATTACCCATCATGGGTAAACAAGGACGTATAATGAGAAGGACAAGCATCTCACGATAAATTGGAAATATATCGCGGGATGTGAGATTTTGTCAATTTTGGGACACTATCTTTAAAGCATTAAACGAACATAATTATATAGATGATTGTCACAAAAATTGTTTTGACAATGCAGTAAATGTCACACATTACGAAGATATCAATTTTGTGAAATTCTGTTAACTACTTTTAAAGCCATTAGTGCAAATTTTGGTCCATTTTTACCGAATGTAAACCAGAAATTACAAAAAAAATCAATGAAAATTTTTTGATAGCAAACTTCAACAGCATGTGTTGAAGAAAGTATTTGCTATAATGAAACGAAATTTACTCTAACAATGTAAAGTTGTGTCAGCTTTCAGAAAAACATCATTTTGTTAAAATTCAATTACAACTTTTTCAGAAGTTAGCTGCAAAGTGAATGCATTTCAAACGTCCTGCCGAAGATTTTAAAATGCAAAATGAATTGTGTACGAGTTGCATAATCCATCTTGGGGTAAAGTACATGTTAATTATCCACAGTATAAGCATATGTAAATGCACTTTCTTTATTTTTATGTGTGCCCATAATACTACTTTCAATTAGAATGTTTTATTACAAGTTTTTTAAGTTATTGCTTGTTCTTAAATTAAAGCATTTGTGGTTAAGCTTTTATCCATTATTCAAGTAGATAACATGTCAGAACACATATTGTACATAAATAATATAATTTGATTTTTTTCAGGCAATTTCCTGTAGAAGCACTTTAACCATTAAGTCATCAAAACACATAAAAACATAAAAAGACATTTATAGCCAGTAAACAAATTATTGATCTGTGAGATATGGATCAAACCACTGACCTGATAAGGTCAAAGCTTTGTCATGCTTCATAAGAAGATCATATACTTTTAATATAAAATCCCTATATCAACTGGACCATTGCCACAATAGTAATTTCAGAAAACATCTCTAAATAGTTCCCCCATTAAATCCATTGTTAAATTATGTTCTACAAAGGTGGTCATCTTGAGTAAGGTCTAGGCTAGTGAGATATTTTTTTAAAGAGTAAAATCTTGAGACTATTGTGACTCAATATGCTCCCTACTGGTTGCAGTCATGGATCAAATGAAGACCTGCTGGGTATCTTTTCAGAGGAGGACAATATAAGGACCATCCTGAAAAAGTTTGGTTATAATTGGACAGCTAATTTGAAAGAAGAACATCTTCATGTGTTTTCTGCAGGATTCAATCATAAACTGTTTTCCTTGATGGCGATCATCTTGGATGAAAATGCTGCCAGATATCTTTTTGAAGAGGACTTGTGACAAAGTCTGGTTCTAATCTAACCTCTCGTTTCAGAGAAAAAGGTCTTTGACAGTGTTTTTTGTAAGGGCCAATGGCTTCACTGGCTGATGTCTAGGGCCTGCCTGATATCTTTTTTAAAGGGAACAATCCACATACCGTATGCATTGTGACTAAGTTGTATTTTAATATGACCAAGGAATATACTTATTTTGAAATTTTCTTTTTTTTTCTTTAAGTATTTTTATACTAATATGACCATAAATTGTATAGGTCTTTATATATATTTCATACAATTTTTTTTCCAAAATTTTAAAGTTGGCATACAATTTCTTTTTGAGTATATTTTCAAGATTAATTCCACCACTTTGTCATATACAAGGAAAATCCACAATTTGTTCAAGTATGCCTCAATCAAACCCAGTAGAATTTTACTAATTTGGCCAAGGCATATGTATATACCTATTACAAATTTAGGCAAATAAAAAATGAGCTTTAATATAGGAAAAAACCCTTGAAAAAAGAATATTTCATTATTTCTTTTGGTTTTATGACTGACAAGGCCATTTCACTGTATCCTTTATACCCACATTGTAATAAACCAAATGGGACTTAAGGTACCTACCACTGAAAACATGACCAACATATTAGGCCTTCTTTGATGCAAAGTCCAAAAACAATTTTACTTGAATAAGAAAAACATCACAAAATAAAGGGTGGGGTGGAGGTGGGATGGATAAACAGATTAGTGGTAAGCTGACTAATAATTGACACTTTAGCCTGATGAAATGACTATGTCATATTTTCAGTTGGTTAAAACACTGGAAATCTGATATATTTGTATTTCAGTAGATATATTATTTATTTTTCCTTGAATGTACAAATATTGATCTAAATTAAATTTCTAAAATCGTCATAACTAGTATGTTTTGGACATTAAGACTATCCTAGAGTTAAAAACAAAATTGCACTTTGTCACAATATTCGAAGAAGGCAAAATTCGATAATCATTTACATATATGTAACAATGCTATCAGTAAACATTGGGTAAAATATACTTTTCTGATTGAAAACCATTGAATTATCTAGTACGTTCATTTTTTTCCTAACCAAAGGGGGACAACTCAAGAGTGTCACGATGCCCCTTTACAGATAATTGTAGTTTCAAGAATGGTTAGCTTTTGGAAAATAAATTGCATATATAAAGAAAGGAATGCAAGGAACTTTAAAGCAGCATAGATTCGGGACCATTAAATAGTGTATTTCTCCTTTGGCCAAATATTTTGCAAAAATATGTGGATGAGTATTTGTTCTTAATTCAGGCATCAGATTGAGTTGTATGTATATATACGTACAACGTATCAATATACGTTCTTGGGTCAACTAAAAAACGAAATCACATAAATATTACATAAGAATAAATAATGCATAGATAAAAAAGTATACCCTGGAAGACTTTTATCATCGTACAAATGTCATTAAACAAACACAAATCAAGTTGGTGGCTAAGTTAGAATTTAAATCAAAACTTTTATGCAATGTTTAAAATGTATATTGAAAAGATCCCAAAATTTTTAAACTTAGATAGATCAAATTCTGTGAAAACAAGTGTGGATCGTATTGCAAGGCAATACCAAGTCCCCTACCGGAAAGCAAGGCTTTGTTACACCAGCAAAAATAGTAAAAAAGTTTTCTGAGTCAAAGGCCAACAACTCAGTCAAAAATCAGTGGACCTGAACCAAACTTATTCTTGTTCTGTAACTCATTGAGGTAGACTCACATACCAAATATTAGATCAATACCTGCAATGGTGTAGAAAAAAAATGTGGAAAACTGATATTTTACTAAAATTTTCTAAGTCAAAGGCCCATAACTCTGTCAAAAATCAGTGGACCTGAACCAAACCTAAACTGTTCTGTAACTCACTGAGGTAGACTCACATACCAAATATTAGATCAATACCCGCAACGGTGTAGAAAAAAAGTGCGGAAAACTGATATTTTACTAAAATTTTCTAAGTCAAAGGCCCATAACTCTGCCAAAAATCAGTGGACTGGAACCAAACTTAAACTCGTTCTGTAACTCATTGAGGTAGACTCACATACCAAATATTAAATCAATACCTGCATTGGTTTAGAAAAAAAATGTGGAAAACTGATGTGGGACTGACGGACAGACAGACAGACAGACAGACAGACGGACTAATTCAAACTGTAATTAACTACAATTTCTGAAAATATGCAGTATATGTTATTATTAATTGCAATTCTTATCAAGGCAAATACATTAAAAAGTCTAAAAACAAGTTTTTATACATGTAAAAATAAGGTTGAGTATTATCATGTTATGTCCATTGTACTTTTGGCAAACATAAAAAAAAAAATCTCATTAATTTTTTTATGGTATAAACACAATTTTTAAATGACAATTAACATTTTCAAATCAACCAAGACATACAAAAATACTAACAATAGCACCAATAAGTACACTGCCACTGCTACATATCTACGTATGTACTTTCTGTTATCCTTTTCATACTATATCCCTGTTATAATACATTATAAGAGCTACTACAGTCGTCTCTGCCTTAAAAGGATACATACAATCCATACTACCATCTAAAGCATACTAAATACAGTGCTCCCTCGTTATACTGCCCTCTTTAATTGCGGTCCCTCACTTATTGCCCATCCTTTTCAAAGTCCATTTTTAAAAAAGTTACCTAGTTTTTATGTAATTTATTTCCTCGACAGTATTGCCATCCTCGCTTATCGCTAAAAATTTCCCTGGTCCCAAAGGTGGCGATATAACAAATTAAGGGTGCACTGTTATGTAATCTATGTGTAGCTAAAAGTTTACACTTTAGAAAAAATGACAAAAGACCACAATATTAGTGTAAACCATTTAAAAATTCTATCTATATTCAACAGACAACAGAATGTCATAATTGACAATTTACAACACAAACTAATCTACAGTAATGTAAAACTATGTGAATATATGAGTATTGCTCTTAGGTGTCAATCTAACAAAATATTAAACAGACATTGCTCCTCTGATATGCTGACTCAAAGTAACTCTCTGGTTGATTATGTGAACTCAGAATAACTCCTATGGTATAAAATGCTGAATAATTGTAACTCTTTGGTATATATGCCAACTCAGAATATTTTAATGGTATATAATGCTGACTCAGTAATTCTTTGGTATCTATAAAGCTGATTCAGAATAACTCCTACCACTTATAATTCTAACTTGAACTAGTTCCATCGTATATAATGCTGGATCAGAATAACTCCTATTGCATATAATTCTAACTTGGACTAGTTTTATTATATATAATGATGATTCAGAATAACTCCTACTGCATATATTTCTAACTCGGACTAATTCCATCGTATATAATGCTGGTTCAGAATAACTCCTATTGCATATAATTCTAACTCTGACTAGTTTTATTGTATAAAATGCTAGTAGTTCTTTGGTATCTTATGTTAACTCAGAATAACACTTATTGTATATTATGATGGCTGCTGGTAAGTGTTACTATTTAGTTAAGATGCTGACTCAGAATAATTCCTGTTGTATAAAATGAGTTCTCAGAGCAACACTTTGATTTATTATGTTGACTCAAGATAATTGCTATGATATATAAAGCTGAGTCAGAGCAATTCTTTGTATATTATGCTGACTCAGAATAACTCAAATGGCAAATCATTGTGATTCAGAATAATCCCTATGATAAATAATACTGACTCACAGTAACTCATATGATATACAATGCTAACTCGAGGTGACTTCTATCTATGTCATGCTAATTACAAATAACTCCTATGTTATATTGTGCTAAATCAGACTAATTCATATGGTATATTATGCTGACTCAAAGTAACTTGTATGGTATATGATGTAACTCTGTTCATATATTATGCTAATTCATTGTAACTCCTGTGATATATTATGCTGACTCAGAGTAACTACTTTTTTTTTATTATACCAAGTAATTTGTGAGTATATTGCCCCTATGGTAGATTGAGTCGACTTAGGGTGAATGAGCTGTGATATTCCTGTGGTAGAGATGTACAGGTATGGTTAAACAAACAGCAAATATGTCCAGCCTACAAAGAGAAAACAACTATCTTTATACAACATCAACAAATAATACTTGTAAAAAAACAATTATTAGAAATGCTATTTCCCTAAGAGGGGTTCCCAGGTTTGACATATTTCTAAAGATAGATGCAACCTAATTTTAACCAATAATTTGCCAGAACTCAGATCTTTCAAATTTATGAACGGTTCCTTTTGCTCTCCTTGGTGAAAATTGGGGCTAAAAAAGTTTTTTGTTTAAATAAATATTTTGCATTCCCACACCCCTGGGAATATTATAGAAATCTTGATCACTACCATATAGGTGATATGTTGGTTAAAAAATTATGGCGGATTTCCTGACTCAATAACGTATTATATTTGCAATTCTTCAATGAACATACCAATATTCCTCAAGTAACACCTATAACAACTCCTTCAAAACTCCTATCTTTTCTTTGTCAATCAACCAATCAAGATTCTATAGAATTCTTTTGTATACCAATTTGTCATTACTGGAGTATCAAGGTAAACCCCTTCAGGCAGTACAAATTGGTATACAATAGAATTTCTATAGAATCTTGATTGGTTGATTGGCAAATAAAAGACAGGAGTTTAGAAGGACTTGTTATATGTGTTACTTTAGGAATATTGGTATGTTCATTGAAGAATTGCAAATATAATACGTTAAAGAGCCAGGAAGCCCGCCATAACTACCAATCATATGTGCAGCAACACTTAAATTTCTAAATTGCATCTTGGGGTAAAAAAAATAGATGCATTTGGAATGACACTTATTGTGCAATTGTAGCCTATAAGTTAACTCAAAAACCTCAGAATGTGACCGCTTGTATATTGCAAGTTTGCCATATGTAATAGGAGCTATTCTACCTAGATTAAATAAAGGGCTATGCCAAGCGCAGCATGATACGACCACAGCATCTTGAACACTGAAATTTGAACAATTGTAATTCAAAATGAATGAGGACACAGTAAAAGAGCTTGATACAGTAATTAGATGGACACAATAAAGAGCTTGACCCAGTAATAAGCTGCACACTAACTAAGGAAAATAAAAATTAGCGCTTATGATTCCTTATATAGATAGGAAATGGTAAGAGGTATGTCAAATTGGTCAACTGTCAACATACAACTTCAACTATATGATAAGAGGAATCGGAAGAAATTAACTCATTAAAATCCAACAAAAAATAAAGGGCTACACCGAGCGCAGCATGATACGACCGCAGCATGTCGACCACTGAAATTTGAACAAGTGTAAACTAAAATTAATGTGGACAAAGTAATTTGCTGGACACAATAAGGACCTTGTCACAGAAATTAACTGGACACAAACAAGTGAAGATAAAAATTAGCTCTTTTAATCCCTTATTACTAGGATATTGTAAGAGCTAAGAAATTCTGTTGACTACCATCAAGAGAAATCCATAGAAAAAACTCAGGTTGAAATCCAATGAAAAATAAAGATTTCACATATTTTGAAGTATTGCAATTTGGCCCCTTTGACCCATTATAGCTTTGAAACCAATGAGCAACCCAAAATATACTGCCATATCACTGAAAGCTTAAAATGAGAAAAATCCAAAGATAAAAATCCCATCAAAATCTAATGAAAAATAAAGACTTCACATATTTCTAATGATTGCAATTTTGACCTCTTTGACCCCTTATAGCTCGGAAACAGTAAGATCTACATCAAATCTGTTGGCATACTGCTGAAAGCTTACATTGAGAGGAATCCAAAGAAAAAAAATCCCAACAAAATCTGATGTAAAATAAAGATTTTACATATTTCTAAAAATTGCAATTTTGGCCCTTTTGACCCCTAATAGCTCAGAAACGGTAAGAGCTACGCCAAATCTGTCGACATACTACTTAAAGCCTACAATGAGAGGAATCTAAAGAAAAAAATCTCATTGAAATTGGATGAACTAGAGAATGTGTCTATTAGACAAGGATGCCCCGCCGACAAATTTTTCATAAGAGATAGCCCAAGTCAATCGGGCATAAAAATTTAACAAAGTCATTCAAGCAGAAAATAAACCAAAAGTCACTTAAGCAAAAAAAAGTAGGTCAAATTGGCCTTGATTTGGATAGTACTCATCAAGTTGATTTATTTTGATGCAACAACATTGGGATAGCATGTTAAGTCGATGAGAAATGTACTTAAATGCAAAATTTAACAAAAGTCACTCCAGCATAAAATATAGGTCAAAGCAACCTAATTATCAATGATTTGGGTAGTACTCATCAAGGCCATCAATTTAATGAAACATCATTCTGGTATAATGAGTAGTTGTTGAGAAATGGACTTTAACGCAAAATTTAACAGAAGTCACTCAAGCGTAAAATATAGGTCAAAGCCACCTAACTGTCAATGTTTTGGGTAGTACTCATCAAGGCAATTAATTTGATGAAACATCATATTGTCATAATGCGTAGTTGTTGAGAAATGGAATTTCACGCAAAATTTAACCAAAGTCATTCAAGCATAAAATATAGGTCAAAGCCACTTAACTGTCAATGTTTTGGGTAGTACTCATCAAGGCAATTAATTTGATGAAACATCGTGTTGTTATAATGCGTAGTTGTTGAGAAATGGACTTTAACGAAAAATTTAACCAAAGTCATTAAAGCGTAAAATATAGGTCAAAGCCACCTAACTGTCGATGTTTTGGGTAGTACTCATCAAGGCAATTAATTTGATGAAACATCATATTGTTATAATGCGTAGTTGTTGAGAAATGGACTTTAACACAAAATTTAACCAAAGTCATTCAAGCCTAAAATATAGGTCAAAGCCACTTAACTGTCAATGTTTTGGGTAGTACTCATCAAGGTAATTAATTTGATGAAACATCATATTGTTATAATGCGTAATTGTTGAGAAATGGACTTAAATGCAAAATTAGACCAAAGTCACTCAAGCGTAAAATGTAGGTCATGGATCCCTAATTGTTGGTGAATCTGTTAGTACGAATCAAGGTGCATGTTCTGATGTAATATCATCAAAATACCACAAGAGGTTGCCAATATATGGACCTAAACGCAAAACTTAACATGGGGACGTACGGACGTACGGACAAGGGTAAATCTATATGCCCCTTCCACTTTGTGGCAGGGCATAAAATAAAAAATTTTAGGTAATCCGCATGTTTTCAATTTTTGACCCGTTGGGCCCCTCATAGCTTGGAAAAGGAACAAGTTATCAAAAATCTAATGGTGCAGTGCTATGATAATTTTTCATAAGGAATCCACTGCAAAAAACTGCATCAAAATCGGACTAAAAATTTAAAAAAATTTTTTTTAAATTGGCCCCCTTTTGGCCCCATTTATCTCATGAACGGTACATGCAACATGAAATCCCTTGTCATACTATAATTGGAAATTTCCTCAGGAAGACACTGAAAGAAACCCCATCAAAATCCGATAAATAATAAAGATTTTACAGTCAAATATGTTAAAACATCAAATTTAACCCTCTTTGGCCCCTTTTTTCAAAACGGGTGGGGCCACAATAAGCAAAACTAAGCCAAGCCTTCCTTTTGTGCTAAGGAACATTGTTTTAAAATTTCATAAGGATTGGTCAACTTAAACTAAAGTTATTGACCAAAAACAAAAGTGTCTACAGACAACGATGACAACGACGCCGACGACGGCACCATACCATTATACGACTGCAAAAAATTTTTGCGGTCGTATAAAAATAAAAGATTTTAAATATTTTGAAAATTGCAATTTCAGCCCCTTTGACCCCTTTTAGCTCAGAAACAGTTAAAGCTACCCCAAATTTGTTGACATATATTACTGGAAACGGTAAGAGTTGCACCAAATCCATTGATATTCTACTAAAAGCTTATATCAAGAGGAATTCAAAGAAAAAAAATCCCATCAAAATCTGATGAAAAATAAAGATTTCACATATTTAGAAAATTTGCAATTTTGGCTCCTTTGACCCCTTGTAACTCAGAAACGATAAGACTACGCCAAATCCGTTGACAAATCACTGAAAGATTATATCAAAAGGAATTCAAAGAAAAAAATCTCCTTGAAATCCAACGAAAAATTAAATTTAAGTTAATCCGCAAATTTTTAGTTTTTGTCCCGTTCGGCCCTTCATGGCTGGGAAAGGAAACAAGTTACAAAAAATATAATAGATGAGCACTGAATTAATTTTTTTACAAGGAATATAATGAAAACAACTGCATAAAAATCTGACAAAAAATGAATAAAATTGATTTTTGAGATTTCCCCCTTTTTGGGACCCATTTATCTCATTAATGGTACATGTGACGCGAAATCCATTGGCATACAGCTGATTGGAAATTTCCTCAGGAGCACACTGAAAGAAACCCCATCAAAATCTGATAAATATTCTACAGCCTAATATATGAAAACACCTCATTTGGCCCTTTTTAAAAAAGGGCGGGCAACAATACCCAAAACCAATCCCAACCTTTCTTTTGTGACAAGGAACATTATGTTAAAATTTCATAAGAATTGATCAACCAGAACTGAAGTTACCGTACAGAAATGAAGGGTCTGCAGACACCACCGATGCCGTCAGTATCATACCAATATATGGCCTCAAAAATTACATATCTTTTACACACCTTGCATTCACATGATGTACAGATATCTTCTCTCAATACCCAATGGTCACCATGGTTATATCTATTTCCTTTGTACAGACATGATAATGCAGAGTTGTCTGCCCCTCCTAAATCATACAGGATGCTATGACAGGGATTATCTTCCACACAACGGGGACAACAATCACCAGGCTCCTGAATGGATGTATAACATGTCACTTTAGGACATTGCAATGGCCAACAATCTATCTCACCATCCTGTAAAATATTGACAGGAGAATTTTTATTATTTCCAAGAGCAATTACAGTATTTGTCATTTGTGTAGATTCTCAATTCTCTTATCCAGCATGACACCATAGTACTGGATTGACCAATTAGATCAGGAGATTTTAATTCTTTCACTCCAATATAGTGTGATGAAGCTTTCGAAGTTAACCTATATAATCCGGTAAAAAAATCGAAATTTATGGCGGATTTCCTGGCTCAATAACATATTATATTTGCAATTCTTCAATGATCATACCAATATTCCTCAAGTAACACCTATAACAACTCCTTCTAAACTCCTATCTTTTCTTTGTCAATCAACCAATCAAGATTCTATAGAATTCTTTTGTATACCAATTTATCATTACTGGAGTATCAAGGTAAACCCCTTCAGGCAGTACAAATTGGTATACAATAGAATTTCTATAGAATCTTGATTGGTTGATTGGCAAATAAAAGACAGGAGTTTAGAAGGACTTGTTATATGTGTTACTTTAGGAATATTGGTATGCCTCATTAAAGAATTGCAAATATAATACGTTAAAGAGCCAGGAAACCCGCCATAACTTCAGTGTCAAATAGTTATATTATCCTGAAATTCGGTTGTTATATCAATATTGATGTACCAAATGTATTGAGTTTCATTAACATATCTTGAAAAATGAATGAATAAATCAAAATTGAAGTAACAGATATATTGTTTCACTACCTATATATATATATCTGAGTATTTACTCTTTGGCAGACATGTGTGATGGATACTGAAATTGATTGGTTTTTTACTTTTTTCAGTTATATAATGAATTTCTAATCTATAAAAGAGAGTTTAATCTGTAAAAGTGAGTTAGGCTACCAGTATGTTCTTTATTTGATGATCAATGTTTCTGCAATTCATTAGCTTTAACCTCAACCTCATGTTTATCTATTGTTGTATTTTTATGATTCATGTCCAGTTATCCCAGCATTGATATTTAACAAAAAGGATTCAAAGGGATTTTGTAAATCATTGTGTGCTTCACTCTAAATTCATATGCAGAAATAAACAATGTAAAAGCTTGTTAATACACTGTAATTTGTAATATTACACACTAAGCATTCACAGGTTTGACATTGAAAAATCCAACGCTCCCCATTCTTCAAAAAAATTGGTATTTCTTGGTGTTGACATTTTGATGTCTGATCACAATGACGACAGCATTCCAAGTCAACCTCTGGTGATGAACAATCACATAACCTCTTATGACATGTTGTTGCTCCATTCTGGAGATAAAAAAATAAAGTTATCCACATACGGTATCTAGACAGTCCAAGAAGAATGAATATCATTCTGTATGTAGGTTGTAACCAGTAAAAAAAATAAAGTGTGGGATTTTGCTATTTAATCAATTTTCATTCTATTTCGAAAAAATCTGAACTAGAATTTCGTATGGATAAGTCAGTAATGCACGCTCGACAAAATAATGATTCGCAGGGCAAAATTCCATTAGCGACATGAACTTATAGGACATAACCATTAGAACATATCTTCAGTAACAACCAAAGTAATTCTTTGGAATTACAATAAGCTTGCAAAATGTACATCAGTCAAAAAAATTGATGATAGCTACAAAGTTTGCTGCATAAATATCAGAATTAAAGAAGACATCATAGATGTTTTTTTTTTTGCAAAGCTGGGACAAAAAATCCTTTTTTAAAAGACATCGTTTTTACAGTATGAAAATTGGAAACAAGAAGCATCAGTGGTATTCACATTTCTTGTCTATGGGAATATCGTGTGAAATTTTATTCCTGGTTTAATTTAATTTGAATAGATTATAGGATGAAAACTTGTCATCACTAAACCCTTTCTGGTAATACAAATTTTAGGAGACTGACTTGCATAAGCTTTGATAGCTTGTTTTCTGAACCTCTCACTTGGTATTTATAATGTTGTCATATATATTTGTCTTCATCTTAAGAATAAACATGCCTAAAACAATACAAATTGGTGTACAATACAATTATATAGAACATTGATCGTTTAATTAACAAAAAAGACAGAGTTGTTAGTAGAGTACTAGTAGAATTAAAGAATTGCAAATATAATAACTGTAACAACACAGAATTCAGTGGTGGATTTGGGGGGGGGGGGGGGGTGGCCCGCCTCCCCCTTAGGTTGGAAAATATTAAAAATTCCTAGTTTTTTTTTAAAAAAATTGGGTTCCAGGCGCCCTTTTGAAAAAATTATGGGTCGGGCCCCCTCTTAGTAGAAAGTCTGGATCCGCCACTGGAATTAGTAATGATTTCATTCCCCAGTTATCCTTCTTAGTACTGATTTATGAATAGAAATGATATGTTGATTCTTATGAATATTGCAAGTTAAATATCTTTGTAGACACAAATCTTCTCACTTTTAGATCAACTTATTTATAGTTGAACAAAATTGTGAAATTTTGAGACTTTACATTCCTTCAAAATTTTATTACTTATATTCCAATGAAACATATAAGCACAATGATACATTATAAATGTGAATCACAGTCCTCCATACATCTCAATTCTAAACCTTTTGTGTTGGACCTGTAGCTTAAGGTAGATAGACACTGTTGCAATATGCAATTCAATCATGCATTAGAAAAATAAAGACTCTGATACGGGGTAGATTTGATTTTGCGTGCCGGAACAATAATTTGACGGCTTTTCCTTTGTGACGTAATAATTGAATGTCAGATATAAAATGTCATATATTGTTTACTTTGCCGCAAATTAACTCCCACTTTCTGTAAATAATGTTTAATCCGGATACTTTGTAAAATATCTCCATTAAAAGCATGGTGACATATTTTTTTTTTTATTATTGTAACCAAAAAATTACATTATCAGGTATCTGTTCACAAAAATACATCAAATTCTCATGGAAAAAAAAAGTTAATTTCTATCAAGCCAAAAATTGCCTTTCCAAAATTTCCCCGTGCATTCTATGTAAATTTAGGTGAAAAATGACTAAAAATGAGCAAACTTCGATCTAAATTCTAGAAAAATCAAGCATCAGGTGACCCATACTTTTTATTGCAGATTTTGGGTAAGTAGGATTAGTTCTCCAATTGCAAAATATAGCAAAATCTCATGGATCTAAATATTACTGTCTATCTACCTCAAAAGTAACTATCCACTGTATATTTAAGTAGTATTTTTAAAGACAACTTTTAAAGAAATTGAAGCTGTGAAAACCTAAAAATTCACCAAATTTGGGGATGGGTAGATAACATCAAAGATAATTTCACTTTAGAAAAGGAGGTGAAAAATGATTGATGATTAGAGAATTACCACAATTTTGACAACAATTTCAGACAGAAAGAAATTGCACTTAATAAGAATGGGAAAAAACAAGATGTGTTTTGTGAAACACCTATGCCCCCAGGTAGAAGTAAAGAAGAAACATTTAGCAACTTTGAACAATGAATGTCCTTCTGACAAAATAATTTGTAGAAATAAATTCTGGTATCAACAGAAAAGTTTAATCACATCAAATGATAATTGCAATTGGATGCAAACACAGAAGTCACCCAAATGAACCCTTCCAATCATTATCCAAGCATTATTAAGAAAACAATTTTCACCCCCCCTTTTTTTAACATTTATAGCCAACTCATTGTGCTCTGTTTATCAGTGTTATCAGTACTTTGATTACACCAGGGATCATCAATACTGGTTCCCCAAAAGTGGAGGAATACACAGAAGAGAAGAAATAATAGATATTTTTAGTAACATCCTTCATCACTGATATATATAATACATTTATAAATACCTGTAAAACGAAAGTGAATAAATGAAGAAAATATGCTGAATGATTTAAAAAATCTTTTTTACAAAAAAAATTTCTATAGATATCAAGAAACATTTCATCATAAATGAGTTTAATTTCTATATATATATATATAAAATAAAACAAAGTATAATTTCATTTTTTGGTGAAATTTTACCAGACAGTCACATGCCAAGGTCAAGGTCAAATATTCTGGTACCAACTGAAAGGTCTCTCCACAAGGAATACACATGCAAAGTAGGAAAGCCCTATCACTTACCATTCAAAAGATATGCTCAATGTTAAAGTTTTTATGCAGTTATTCACAGGCCAAGGTCAAGGTCACAAGGTCAACTACTCTGTTACCAATTAAAAGGTCTTGCCACAAGGAATGCACATGCAAAATATGAAAGCCATATCACTTACCATTCAAAAGATATACCCAATGTTAAGGCTTATGATTTTTTTCAAAAAGTCCATCACATGTCAAGGTCAAGGTCACGAGGTCCAAACTTTGGTATTGTTTGAAAGGTCTTGCCACAAGGAATACACATGCAAAATATGAGAGCCCTATCATTTACCATTCAAAAGATATACCCAATGTTAAAGTTTTTTGTGGACAAATAGACAAACAGACAAACAAACAGACAGACAGACCAAAAACTATATGCCCCCCGAAACTTCGTTTCACGGGGGCATAAAAAAAAAAACAACGAAATTTAGGTCATTTTACACTACCAGTTTTCATATATTTGTTTTCTCTCATATCGACGTAACTGCAAAGCATTTTATATCAAAGATTCAGAACAAGATGAGGTATTTAATTTACCTATTGATGCAAAGAAAAACAATTTGGACATCCATTATGGTTCTTTTGGAACTTTTGTGTGTGGACCTGATCCAAACTGGAACTTGGCCTGTATCTCAGGAAGTTAGATCCACAAACTTACTATTAGATCAACATACCATAAATTTTCAAAGTTCAAGGCCCATAACTCCATCAAAAATCAGTAGACCGAAATTTAACTCATACTTGATCTGTAACTCATTAAAACAGAATCACATACAAAGTATCAGATCAATACATGCAATGGTTAAGAGAAAAAAAACTTGGAAAACTGACTAACAGATGGAATAAGCACAACCCTAAAGTCCCCTTCTGCTTTTGCCAGTAGGGAACTAAAAACAGAAAAGAATGACACCATATAGGATTGAGCATTGTTCAGAAAGAAATTCTGTTTGGTTTTATAAAAAGTACTAATTTTCTTGATATTCAAATTTTTCTAAGGGCCTTGATCATGCCTTTACATAAATTATTGAAATATCAATTATAAATACTAGCAATACAGATACATATATCAATTCCACAGTTGTATAAATGACACCTCTTAACTTACAATGACATTGTATGCACTCATCTTCTTATCAGTTCCACAGATGTAATGACACCTGTAGAGTTGTCTCCCTTTATATCATAAAGTATGCAGTTATCTTAGATGTAATGACACATGTTGAGTTGTCTCCCTTTACATCTTACCTTACAATGACACTGTTTGCACTTTTCTTCTTACCAGTTCCACAGATGTAATGACACCTGTAGAGTTGTCTCCCTTTATATCATAAAGTATGCAGTTATCTTAGATGTAATGACACATGTTGAGTTGTCTCCCTTTACATCTTACCTTACAGGTTACAATAAACCAAATACTTTATAATGTTATTTCCGTATGGGGGTTCCCCTTTTCAACAAAATTCTAAAAATAGATGTAGGTTAATTTTATGCTCGGGTGCCCAGAAAATGAAAACTACATATAAAGACCTTTATTTTATTAAAATGAAAAATAGGGGTTCCCATGGCTTTTCTGGGTTTAATTTGAGGCTCAAAAGAGGTGATATTCAAAAAACGAAAATTTTCAAATCCCCACCCTAGGCATAAAAATATCACATATGATGGTCAGGGGTGGAATAACGAAAATCAAATTGTAATATTTCAACTGACTATACATTATTCAGTTTTATTTTTAAATACTTCATTTCATTATCAACCAATCGTAGATGATCTATTGCTTTATTCTGAATGAAATGTTGTGTTCAAAAGCTAGATGCGTTCCGAAGGCAATTATTTGGTTTATTGTAACCTACAATGACACTGTTTGCACTTATCTTCTTACCAGTTCCACAGATGTAATAACACATGTTAAGTTGTCTCCCTTTATATCTAACTGTATACATTTATCTGCATACCTGTTCCACAGATGTAATGACACATGTTGAGTTGTCTCCCTTTACATCTTACCTTACAATGACACTGTATACACTTATCTGCTTACCTGTGCCATAGATGTAATGACACATGTTGTCTCTCTTTACTATTGTTTGTAGGGTTCCACAAAAATTGATGTCCACGAATAAAAGTACTTCTACAGTATCAACTTTATACACTTATCTGCATACCTGTTCCACAGATGTAATGACAAATGTTGGGTTGTCTCCCTTTATATCTTACCTGACGATGACACTTCTTACCAGTTTCACATTTTTAATGACACCTGTTATCCTGAGTTGTCTCCCTTTAAATCTTACCTTACAATGACACTGCATACACTTATCTTCTTACCAGTTTCACATTTTTAAAGACACCTGTTATCCTGAGTTGTCTCTCTTTATATCTTACCTTACAATGACATTGTATACACTTATCTTCTTACCAGTGCAACAGATGTAATGACACATGTTGAGTTGTCTCCCTTTATATCTTACCTTACAATGACACTGTATACACTTATCTTCTTCATCTGTCCAGTTACTATTGTGTGGATAGAAAATGTCTGCTTTCACACAATCTTGAAAATAAAGTGCATTTTCAAATAATCTGCATGAATTCAGAATGAATTTCATCTATGAACTACATCTTGAGAGGACTTAAGATATTGGTTGTGTAATTGTAAATAAAATTTTAATTCAGCAATTAAAAAGGAACAGTGGGTGAAAATTTCAAGGACCTGAAGTTGAATAATCTAGTATTAAGTTTAAAGGTCTTGTCACAAGAATATGAAGGTCTTGCCACAAGAATATGAAAGCCCTAACATTCACCTTTCAAAAGATATGCCCAAAAGTTTATTATTTTTTTTCAATATGTTGGTCACATACCAAGGGCAAGGTCATGATATCAACTATTCTTATCTTGCCACAAAAAATGCACAATATTATGAAGGCATTCAAAAGATAGAGCAATAGTTAAAGCTTTGTAAACAAACAGACAGACATACTATATGCCCCCAAATTTTTAATTCTTTGGGGCAAAAAATACTTAAGTTACATTTTATTTGATACAAATTAACATATACATACCAGTAATACAGGGCATTCCAATTTGACAAGCACATTTATAACTTCCCTCTGTATTTACACAGTAAGTACTGGCATGACATGTGTGACCAGATCCTTCACCGAGACATTCGTTGACATCTGAAAATACATAGGTAAATCATATATAAACAAAATTGATTGGTGTTCCTTGGAACACAAATGTGTCCCTGGCACTACAGAAGACATTTTTTGGCTCAGTGAACCTCTAAAATCTGTAAAATTAACATTATAAGTATCAGGTACATATCTAGATCATAAGAAAAATCAAAGTACTGAAGTACTGTTTAGTCGCAGAATCAGTTAGCATAGGTTAATTAGCATATCTTCGAAATATATAATGTTTTTTGTATTTTGGGTGACTTTGAAAGTACATGATAGATGTAAATATTGTTTTTGACTAAACATATATATACACAGCTTTGATCAGACCAATTTCTGGAGATTTGATTAGATAGCCGTTTGAATTCAAGGAAGTGTTATCAGAAAAATTTTGAAGCGATTTTTATTTTATTTAGTTGAAGCTTCCTCTAAAGACTTTTTGGTGTGTTCATTTTCTACAGACATGGATATTATAATGGACAGTTGCTAGCTTTTAACACAGCAACTTAATTTTATAGACATAGGTACAAACAATGTATTTTGTCTGTCCTTATCATTAATATTTTAATGCATCATACATTCCAGATATCTATGGAAAACTCTGTACAGGGGTTCTAAATCAGCTCTCGAAACTTTTGTGGACGAACTAACACATCTAATATCAGATCTGTACACAAACCAGTCTCTTAACCCAAGTTAGCACTGCAAACGAATACCGAAGCAAGACTGATTAAAGGGGGAATTCCAAAATCAAAAATAAAAAATCTCGACAAATCATATCCAACACGAATTCAGACAGCATGACAAAGACAAAACAAATAATCTAAAAAGAAAACAAAAACGACACAAAACTAAGACACTTACAGTGTGAACCCCTACAAAAACTGAGGTATCATAAGGTGTTCCGGAATGGTAAGTATGATCTGCTCCACGCATGGCACCCGTCACACTGCAGATGTGAAAAGTCCGGTATTGTCACAGTCGGTGTTTATCAGTCCAGTAATCAACTCTGGATCTACCCAAAGATATCTATTCTCATATGTGAAATAGAAACATTGTAACGGTCTATCAAATCATGGTAACGACCGTAAAACTTCTGTAGAAACAATTGCAACAGTGACTGAACATACCCTTGATGTGTAAGTTTTTGCTCTGTGACAAAAGCAAGTATACTCTTCAGCTGAAGCTGTATTAATCAGCTTAAATATATTGGTAATCCAAGATCGGGTCTACTTATCTTGTATCTGGAAAATGCAAGTCAAACTGACAAAATTCTCAGCTGTGGATGTTTTAGTATCGAAGACAATCACTGTGACCAAAGATAATTTATGTGTAAATGCATATTGCTCGTCGTTGAAATTCACTTTTTCAATCAAAAATTTTTTTATGCTTTATGTTTTAATCGCTTTGCTGTCCATTTCAAAGTCACTAGCACTGAGGAGAGTGATCATTATATCGTTTGGATTTATACATGTATAGATGTTAATTGTGCCGCAAAGCCATCTTTGCATCATTTATTTCATGTACACATATATCATGTCGAGACGCGCATTCACATGCAAATGGTTGACTTACATTTCATTATATCATTTATAGGTTAAGATTACTTTTCCTTCCAACTGTTAATTTAGTTAGGTTCAATTGTAGTAAAATCAACATAATATTGTTCTTATGGCATTTTACTTTACGCCAATTAGGTATTTTACTTAACTGTTGAATTTTATTTGATACAAGTCCAAAATAATAAAATCTAATCATTTCAACTTTTTAGAGTAACATGGATCCTTAATATTCACTGTTTTAGGCAATACAATTTTAATGTACTGCTAGCCCGTGCAGCTAATTCAATTGACTGTCCCAATCCCCAGCTGATCTAATCATGCAAGAAAGTATATTGATAATATGTTCCGGACGAATTTGAAATCACTCGTTTCGGCATGATGTCTATTTCTAATGATGCATGCTTAATTTCAATGAACCCAATTAAGGTCAATTTATTAATCAATATCCATGAATATTGAATTAACTACCAGCTGTCTAAATTTTCAAAATGCATGATTTGTGACATATTGGGGGAGGGGGTCTGCAACTAACTTTAAGTATGATCATGTACACGGTGCACAAAACAAACACGGAAAATGACAATTTAAGAAATAATCAAAACAATTATCATTTGATTTTAATTTTAAAATGAAGCTAGTTTTTAATGTGAAGAACCAAGGACTGCAGTCAATTGAGCTGAATATCATGTTACATTTCATTTCACGATAAAGGGTGAGTTAATGATTATTTAAAAGATTGAATAAAAATGTGAATGCCGACAATGAAGAACCTTAAAGCTGCATGCAAATTTTGGATTGTATTTCAAGTTCGACAATATCTGCACCGTGAATAACATACCTCGAAATATTGTTTTGTATCTTTCATTGCACTCTAAAAGAAAAATTACGATTAATTTGGGCAATTGGCCTTATAAAGCCTTTACACATCAGCCAAAAATGCATTATATACACGATTTGTATTTTCATACAAAGTGGCACAAGTTTACGTTGAAACTATTGTCGTAAATAACAAGTTGGATTTTTGTCAATAAAAACACGAATTACACGCTATCTGTTTACAATTAGTCTGAAAAAAAAATGCACTTGTGTAATCAAAACTTTCAGTCGTCTATTAAATTCAAGGTAGAAATGCCTTATCCCATATGTTGGAGTAAGATGTACATGTATCATATTGTTGATGATGTTACACACAACTGTTTAACTGATGAATGTACAGCAATATCTGTTACACACGACCGATTAACTGATGAAGTCATAGTATTTATATAATATATACAGTGGTATGATTAGAACTATTTTATTATTTATCCGCGTTGATTATTATGCTTCCGCGGCTTCATAGCATTATCTACCAATATAGTCCCAAATGGTGGAGTGAAATATACAATAATACAACATTTTAATTGTGGTAATTTTGATATTGTTTTAGAGAATATAATCTGTTTGTTTGTAATTTTTGCATTCAAGAGTGCGTATGCAAGGAATCCATGAATTCTAAGAATGAAATATATTGGGTGTTATTTAACCTGGTGGATTTCTGGCCCTCATCGTCCTATGCGACAGCTTAAGCCGCAGAATTTCTTCTGCGCCTAAAATCATATGCTGCAAATTTGTTTAGAACATGAATTATAGTTTTGAATTAGGAATTGCAGGACACTGTGGACACGGATCCCTCCGCCAGTTAGATGTCTCCAAATTGGAAGTAGATGAATGACAGACATAACCAGAGGCTCCCAGGAGCCTGTATCGCTCACCTGGTTTTCAGTTGCCACAATCAAGAGAACATTGTAAGTTTTACAGTTGATCTTCAGTCTCTCAAACTTTCGTAGCTCGAACACCATCAATATCTTGAACTGTATTTCAAGTCTGATCATGTTTTCAACATTTCTTTGATGGGCTTTTTTGACTTCCAACTTTTTTGGCAGCCATTTGAAAATGGCAGTCAACAAACAATTTTCAACTCCGGTTTCGAAGTAATGACATCAATATCCACTTGGATACAAAATTTAATTGAAATCAGATAATGTTGAATTTTTCCGCCTTTTTCTATATGGCCATTTTGAAAACAGCCGTCAGTGAATAATTTTTAACATTGGTTTTGAAGTTTTGACATCAATACCTATTTGGAAACCAAATTTCATTGAAATCGTACAATGTTGAATTTTCCTGCCTTTCTTGGCTCAATTTTGAAAATGGCGGTCAACCAACAATTTTAAACATCAGTTTTCAAATTGCGACATCAATACCTATTTGGAAACCAAATTTTATTGAAATCGGACAATGTTGAATTTTCCCGCCTTTTTTGGCAGCCATTTTGAAAATGGCAGTCAACAAACAATTTTTTACATCAGTTTTCAAGTTGCGACATCAACACTTATTTGGAAACCAAATTTCATTGAAATTGGACAATGTTGAATTTTCCCGCCTTTTTTGGTGGCCATTTTGAAAATGGCGGTCAACAGACAATTTTCAACACCAGTTTTGAAGTCGCAACATCAATATCTATTTGGAAACCAAATTTCATTGAAATCGGACAATGTTGAATTTTCCCGCCTTTTTTGAAAATGGCGGTCAACCAACCATTTTCAACACCAGTTTTGAAGTCGCCACAGCATGGCAAAAATTTCATCATGTTACACTTAACCTTCATCTTCTATAGTTTTTGAAATAAAAGACAAAAAATAAGAAAATTTAAAAATTTCGAAGAAAAAAGGGCAATAACTCCTACAAGGGTTTATGGATTTTCTTCAAAATTTCAGGGTGGGTAGATCTTGATATGCTGAGCATTTTTGCAATTTACACTTGACCTCTATCTGTTACACTTTTTGAAATAAAAAATGCTAAAATTTTGAAAATTTTACGGAAAAAGGGCTATAACTCCAGGATGGGTTTTCAGATTTTCTTCAAAATTGCACAGTGGGTAGATCTCATCATGCTGATCATTTTCACTTCCGTCAGATTTTTGATATCTGTAACGGTTTCGAGTTATTAGCCAATAAAGGGCTACGCCGAGCGCAGCATGATACGACCGCAGCATGTTGACCACTGAAATTTCAACAAAGGTAGTTTAAAGTGAATGTGGACACAGTAAAGAGCTTGACACAATAATTAGATGGACACAAAAAGAAGCTAGATAGTTATTAGCTAGAAACAAAATAGGCAAAAAATAAACCCTTTTGATTACTTTTGATTACTTACTGATAAAAAACTGTAAGAGCTATGCAAAATATGTACTATCAACTAAAACTTTACATCCATAGAAATTCAAAGAAAAAATCCATCGAAATCTGATGAAAAATAAAGATATGACACACAGAAAAATTGCAATTTTGGCCCCTTTGACCCCTTGTAGCTCCGAAACAGTAAGAGCTACAAAAAATCTGTTGGCATACTACTGAAAGCTTATATCAAGAGGAATCCAAAGAAAAAAATCCCATCGAAATCCAATGAAAAATAAAGATTCGACATACTTAGAAAAATTGCATTTTTGGCCCCTTTGACCCCTTATAGCTCGGAAACGGTAAGACCCACAAAAAATTCACTGACATATGACTGAAAGCTTAGATCAAGAGGAATCCAAAGAAAAAAATCCCATTGAAATCCGATGAAAAATAAAGATTTGACATATTTAGAAAAATTGCATTTTTGGCCCCTTTGACCCCTTGTAGCTCAGAAATGGTAAGACCTACAAAAAATCTGTTGACTATACACTGAAAGCTTAGATCAAGAGGAATCCAAAGAAAAAAATCCCATCGAAATCCGATGAAAAATAAAGATTTGACAAATTTAGAAAAATTGCAGTTTTGGCTCCTTTGACCCCTTGTACCTCGGAAACGGTAAGACCTACAAAAAATCCGTTGACATATTGCTGAAAGCTTAGATCACGAGGAATCCAAAGAAAAAAATCCCATCGAAATCCGATGAAAAATAAAGATTTGACATATTTAGAAAAATTGCATTTTTGGCCCCTTTGACCCCTTGTAGCTCGGAAACGGTAAGACCTACAAAAAATCCGTTGACATA
>MJUU01024900.1:193413-240639 GCA_002080025.1 Modiolus philippinarum
TATTTTTTTTGAGATTTGCCCCTGTTGGGCCCCATTTATCTCGTGAGTGGTACATGCTACGTGAAATCCGTTGGCATACTCCAGATTGGAAATTTCCTCAGGAGCACACTGAAACAAACCCCATCAAAATCCAATAAATAATAAAGATTCTACAGTCAAATATGTGAAAACACCTTATTTAACCCTTTTTTGGCCCCTAATTCTGAAATGGGTGGGGCAAAAACCTAAAGGAAAAAAACGTTTCTCAAGAATGTTCCAAGAAACATCATACTAAGATTTGAAAACAATCCATCCACTAGAACCAAAGTTATGCTGTCCACAGACACGAAAATACCTAATTTTACCCCTTTTTGGCCCCTTTTTTGCCTCTTTTTCAAAAACGGGTTGGGCAGGGAACGGGAAATTAAAACCCGGGCTTAAGCTTGTGCCAACAAACATCATACTAAAATTTGATAACAATCCGTTCACTAGAACTAAAATTATGCTGTCCACAGACGCCGACGCCGACGCCGACGCCGAAGCCGACGCCAGCACCAGCGCCATACCATAATACGACCGCAAAATTTTTGCGGTCGTATAAAAACTGCAATTTACCCCTATCTTCTATTTTTAGCAATGGCGGCCATGTTGTTTGACAAGCCGACTAATCGAACACAATTTTGAGAAGCCATACCCTGGTGATGATTCAAGTCAAGTTTGGTTACATTTGGCCCAGTGGTTTCAGAGGAGAAGATTTTTGAAATAGTTGACAGACAGACAGACTGACGGACGACAGACGCATAGTGATGGCAAAAGCTCACATGGCCTTTTAGGCCAGGTGAGCTAAAAAGGGGAGACATGGTAAAACTCATCATACCAAAGCTTTCAGACCAAATACCAAACCAAATTCTGCATATACACAAACTGAGAAATCCTTGACAAAAATTTCTGGACATACATAAGGACAACTTAACAGCAAAGTGATTTGGTTACAGGAAATTCCACGGAAAAAAACGGAAATAACTAGAAATGAGAAGTAGAACATGATATAGGAAAACATGTTCGGAAACAACCTGATCCGCAGAAATCCATGATTCCATGCGGACGGAATCAATAAAACTCAGTGAAATTATCTCCCCTTCCTAGTTTAAGACAATAACAAGACTTGGAGAGATGGCAGCCAAATCTGTGGCCTCGCTGTAATAAGTGCAAATTTAAGTGTGTGCAGACACCATACAGGTGTGGACACAGTACAAGTGTGGACTCAACAAGTATGGACACAATAAAATATCCAAGAAATAAACAGAATGTAGTAATTTTACCCACATGTTTGAAAATAATATTAATATGACACGATGTTTCCTTATAATACCAATAATCCTTGATGACAAAGAACAAGGTCAAAGGTCGTCAATCATGGTACCTGACACACTGGTCTTAAAGTGAACTTAACCTACATGCAAAATATCAAATGCCTACCTAAAAAGACAAAACAGTTATAGCCTGGACACAACTTTTCCTCATAAAACCAATAATCTGACCCTGACAAGAAGGTTCAAGGTCAAAGGTAATCAATTATGGTACATGACAAATCCTCTTGAAGTGATCTACTTACATGCAAAATATCAAAAGTCTACCAAAAAAGACAAAAAAGTTATAGCCTGGACACAACTTTTCCTTATAAAACCAATAATCTGACCTTGACGACAAAGTGCAAGGTCAAAGGTCATCAATCATGGTATATGACACATCGTCTGGAAGTGATCTACCTACACGCAAATGATCAAAAGCCTACCTCAAAAGACATACCGGTTAAAGTTATAGCCCGGACACGACTTTTCCTTATACAACCAATAATCTGACCTTGATGACAAAGTTCAATGTCAAAGGTCATCAATCATGGTACATGACACATCATCTCAAAGTGACCTAACTACATGCAAAATATCAAAGCCTACCTCAAAAGACAAAGAAGTTATAGCCCAGACATGACTTTGTTACAAATGGACGGACGGACGGACAGAGTAATTACTATAGGGCATCTGCCACTATGTGGCGGGGCCCTAATTATATTCCGTGATGTATATCTACATATGGTGTACTTCCTTTGTTTATAGTTTTAATTTTTTTGTTTTAATTACTCATACAGATATATTGATGATGTCTTGTCACTTAATAATAGTAACTTTGCCGACTATATTCCATTAATATATCCCCCAGAACTTGAAATAAAGGAGACTACAGACACTGACCATTCTGTTTCGTTTCTAGATTTACATTTGGAGTTTGAGGACAGTGGCAACCTCAGCACACGAATTTATGACAAAAGAGACGATTTCAATTTTGATATTGTAAACTTTCCACACCTCGACAGTAATATTCAGTCTTCTCCATCGTATGGAGTATATATTTCTCAATTAATCCGCTACGCTAGAGCATGTAGTCACTATCAAGATTTTTTGAAACGACACAGATGTTTAATTCGTAAACTTTTAAATCAGGGCTTCGAGAAATGCAGATTCATAGTTTTTCTGAAGAAATTTATTGGACGATACCCAGATTTGATTGATAAATATTCAATTCCTTTTTCCCATTGTATTGAAGAAGGTTTTGTTTAAGTTTTGGCTTCTTCCTTAATGTTTCTCTTTTTGCAACTTTAGTGTGATTTGTGCACCGAGCGACAAAAACATTTTACCTGTATGAGACAAGGCTTGTACATCGAACGACAAAAACATTTTACCTATTAGAGAAAAATTCTAAGTTTTGACAGGAGGCACACCACTAATTCGGCCTCCCATTGACTCATATGTTAAATTCCAGGATTTCTAAAATTCTCATTATATAGCAATGAATTTTCTCATTTGTGCGGGAACTTGGTTTACCGTTAACAGATCACCAACACGATAAAATAAATACATTTAAACCATATGTTGTAAGTCAAATAAGAAAATAAAATTGAATTGAAACGTTCCGGTTAATTTTGTACATAGTCGCAACAGAGAATTTTCTGTATTTGGTCCTATTTCATTCGATCCATTCTAGCTTGTTACGCAACTTAATCATGTTTTTTCAACTGTTCTTTGCTCTCCGTCATTCACCTAGAAATATTCTATGATCTTGCTGATTATAACATGTATCAATTGGCTAGAGTCACACTCACTACAAATTAAAAGGCACTATTTTTTATAGTACTATTTTCGAGGTCTGTCAAACATTGGCGTATTGAAATAGTGTAGTGCCCCCCTGACAATATTATGGCTTTGACATTTAATACAATCTGGGCACACAGAAGCTATAGTTAGTCGTCATATAAGCGGGAGGTTGATGCATCATTAAACCTGGTTTAATCCACCATTTTATTTATAAAATGCCCGTTCCAACTCGGGAATATGACAGCTTGCCAAAAATGTTCTGTGTCGGATTGTGTTTCCCTGATTCAGTCGAATGTTATACGGATTTTCCTTCCTGGTCTCTTCCTTTGATCTATTTGGACTTTTGTTGTCACTTTTATTCATGAAAATTCTTCAAGTGGTTTAAGAGTAGTTGTGTTTACAAAAAGTGTGGACAGCAGGACAGACAGACAGACAGGGTGATTCCTATATACCCCCTAAACTTCCTTTACAGGGGGTATAATGACAAGCTTTTTCGCGACCCTAGGTCGTTCAGACAAAAACTATCAAAGAGCATATTATCTACTCAATCTTAATTCTTACAATTTTCATGCTCTCCTTTAGAAGCCTGCCATTGCAAAAAATTATGATATGTATAATGGAACCACTTGAACTTCAAAGCAACAATTTTGATATCTATAGGTTTATTAAACTGTACTAACACAAGGTTAGTCAAAGGTTACTATGTTCAATTCTTTTATTTTTCACAGTCTGACCACTTATGTTTCAATCATTTCCTATTAACAAAGGGCAATAACTCCTACATAAGTTTAATTTACTGATAGTTCTTTGCACATTAATGCAATAAAACCATAAAATATATCTATGTGCTTAACACTTGTCTTTTTATTACAAAACTCTAACTTTCTATCATGCCGACTATATATTAAATCTGATGAATAAGATTTTCAATCTTATAGTTGAAGTAGCTGTTGATCTTGTCTAGATTTCTCATTCACTGGAAAAGGTTAAACAAGGCATTTCTTTGATGTCCATTGAGATCTTGGTCAATTGCATAAATGGATGGCAGACAATTAGTGAAAATCACTTGCACTAGGCTGACCATCATGACCATAGGACGCTAATTTCTCTCTGTTAATACAAATATTGACAAAGTAGAAATTGAATACAACAGATCAAATTGATGTCCAAGTACAGGAATAATTTATTGCTATGATTTGAATTCTGTTAAGTGCATCCCAAGTCTTAAAGAGTACCGGTATACAATTGGACAGTAATAACATATAATTAACATAAAAGGCCCTAAAAAGTCTGTATCAGTTTTCTGGACGATATTTCAATATACCTCTATGTTAAAGGGTCTCATTTTCATCTATGTTCATAGCCATCTCACATGTGACATTTAAAAAAAAAAAAACGTCCAATGTTAAACTAAATTACTGCTGGTTGCAATCTTGGATGAGATGTGGACCTTTCAAAAACCTTTTTGGAAAGGGACCATATAAGGACTACAGTGACTTTAGGTTTTAATTCTAATATGGCGTCCTTCAAACGCTTTGAGAACACTAGAGGGATCTAATAAGCATAGAGCCCTCGGTGACGTCACAATACGAATACCGGACGTCATAATCTCAACCGTAAATAGTTCAAACGGGAATAACACATTTTTATTAATTTCATTCGTAAATAATGCTTAATGTTGAACAAAAAATGGATAAAAGTCATTTTTTTCAACTTTTATATGCTTGATATGTTGTTTCATGGTATATTTCGCTTAATTTCTACGACCAAAATGGCATTTGAAAACATCCTCCTAGTACCGCTTCAAATTTTCAGAACATTTCTAAACCATATTAGAATCGAAAGAGATTATTGCAACTGGGCTCTATGCTAATTAGAACATGGTAAGACCTTATATTTGTCCTCATTTTATACCTCGCTATCGCTCGGTATAAAATATCGACAAATATAAGGTCTTACCATGTTCTAATTAGCATAGAGCTCGCTTACAATAATCTATTTCTTAATTAACACAGAAGTTTAAGAGAAGATCTTATGGTTCTATGTTGACTTAGAAGTTCAGGAAGACCAGATCTTTCAATGCCTTATTAGTGGAAATCTTGAAGTTTTAATGGTTTCCACAGACAATTATATTACCTGAAACAAAGCGGAGGGAAATAGTTGGTGTCTAGGAAAACCATAAACTTTCTATTGTTCAAATAGCCAGTAAATAAGTGTTTTCTTGTACCAAAATCAAACATCAAAGGTATCAATGTGACATCATCTGTATATTATTCATCATCCTATTAAATGACCATTAAATACTCTGTTTGATACAAATGTTCAGGATAATAAAATTCATAATGCCTTTTAATGAAGGTATTAGTTCAATTATGGCGGATTTCCTGGCTCAATAACGTATTATATTTGCAATTCTTCAATGAACATACCAATATTCCTCAAGTAACACCTATAACAACTCCTTCAAAACTCCTATCTTTTCTTTGTCAATCAACCAATCAAGATTCTATAGAATTCTTTTGTATACCAATTTGTCATTACTGGGGTATCAAGGTAAACCCCTTCAGGCAGTACAAATTGGTATACAATAGAATTTCTATAGAATCTTGATTGGTTGATTGGCAAATAAAAGACAGGAGTTTAGAAGGACTTGTTATATGTGTTACTTTAGGAATATTGGTATGTTCATTGAAGAATTGCAAATATAATACGTTAAAGAGCCAGGAAACCCGCCATAACACACTCAGCCTGGACATTGTCTCAGGCGATAATTTTTTCCTTGTATGTTAATCTGCCCTAATACCTTCATCCAAAGGTATTATGTTTATAATATCCAGTGGTTATCAGGAAATTAAAAAAAAAATACAGTCTGAAGTTCAGAGGTCATAGACTGATAAAAATCATGTAAACATATACATGTATTTATATTATAACTCCAATACCTATAAATTCTTCTTTAGACTAAACTAACTGATCAGAAGGTCACACTGAACTTGCTCCTTCAAAGATTATGATAGCGATATACCAGGTCAAGGTCATGTCCTGGTTATTATTTGACCTTACATGATATTGTTAATCCCAGTATGAACATAGACATAACATGATAGATGTCTGTAAAAGTATATTGATATGAAAATCTTAGGTTATAACCAAGTTAAACTTGTAGCTTGATATTAAATGTGTATAGATGATGTGACATTACTGGTATTGTATTGATAGGATCAGACTAATTACTGGTAGTATTGATATAAATGTTGATTATATAACATGTATTGTCAGTATCAAGGTCATCGATACTCGAATAGATTTTCTCAGTGTCCATTATTATATGCAATACTGTATTTTGACCTCTGATTAAAACATATCTAAAGTATCTTTTACTACAGTAACTGATCAGTAACCTTAAGGTGGTACTGGCATCTAAAAACTGTCATATAGAATTTTCTGATATTTTCATGACTTACACTTATTTAAAAGGGCATACAAAACTTTATAAAAATTGAGGGTTACCAGCCTAATAAGTATACGGTACTCTGTCATGTAAACATCAGCTATTTTGGTTGATATTTTAACAAAATTTTTATTTTATTTAAGTTGCATCACACAGAACTTTTTAAAATTTGGTAAATTATTATCTGATATGTTTTCCTTGGATTTGGATGAAAAAAAACTTGGATGTTAACCAACTTATTGTTGAATAAATGGTAAACACTGATTTTTTTCCTGTTTTTACTATACAAATAATCTCCCCTTAATAGAACAGGGGTTTGCTAAAAAGGTCCAATATTCTGTATGGTTACCATATCAAAGTGTCACAGTTAATCAAATTTTGTTATTATAAGACATCTAAAGTCATTTGCCAACATTTCCATAATGAATTCCATTTTTTTGTCAGATGTGATGCTCAGTTTCAAACCCCTGAACTACCTTAAGTGGCGTGATAAATTGAATGTCATTCATGTTGTAATTATCAGGCCATGCACTATTATACCCTTTGGTAAAGTTAAGCTGACACCATCCCTTATGTAAAGCCTGCAATAGTTATTATCAGGCCAGGAACTATGATACCCTTTTCTACAGTCACACTGATACTCACCCATACACAGGCTGCCATAGTTATTATCTGGCCAGGTACTATGATATCCCTCTATACAGTCACATTGATACCATCCAGGGGTGTTCATACAGACACTGTTTACTGTACATTTAGATATACCAATGGCACATTCATCAATATCTGAAAAACATTTAATATCAATATTTTAAGGCTTGAAATTTTTAAAATTTTGTACTACATCTATTTATCACCCAAAGAAAAGAAAACATGAGAAAAAAAATCATTTTTGAGCGACCAATAGTATTATGGGGGCCTGCAAGTCTCATTCATTAATATGGTTGATTACCTGAGCAATTGCAATAGGGTCTGTAAATCTTGTTCAATTTTGGAACTTTCGGTTACATATTTACTCGGATATAGCATTTTGAACAAAAACATGTGATGTTTCAAGCAAAATGTTAGGACATCATAATCCTGCAATGTCATATTTTGGTGGGATTTCATTGTTTTCAAATTACAATTTTATCGTGATTTCTCAGTGTCAAATGACTTACAGGCCCTATTCTTAGATGCATATACCTACTTTAGATCTCCAGTCTTTTGTCTATTAATCAAACAATCAAAGTCCTACAGAATTGGACTGTATTCCAATTTGTATCTCCTGAAGGGATTTACTTTGATAAATAATTTGAACCTAAGTGTCTCCACTGCTCACTAAACTTTCATTATAAATTGGCCTATATTAAGTAAATTTCCAAATGAATACTGAAGCAAGAGCCAAAATCATACATCCAGAATACATGGCAATATAAGGATTACAGAGAACGTAAACGATGAAGATGAAACAAACAGAACATAATACATGTATAAAAACCATAAAAAATATACAGTAACTGAGATATGAACTCTTATGTAAACTTGAATATAAGTCAATCATGCAGAAAATGTACGGTAGGTCATAGTGTCCAAATTTTACCAGATAATGACGTACCACCAAAGATGCATGCACATGCAAGGTTTTATGATTCTACCACGTACTTTAACTGAGTATGAACTATAAGGACCTAAAATTAAATGTAGCAACCAAAGGGCAAATATAGGTCAAAGAGAGCCAATTTTCTTGGAGGCTGTGTGTCATCCTAAGATGCATCTGTATAAAAAGTTTGATGATCCTACCCTTCACCCATTCACCCATATAAAGATGAAGATGTGGACATGAATGCAGACACACACATGGATGTCAACACAGATGCAGACAGAGATGAGGATGAAGATGCAGCAGGGCGAAATAAAAATTTCTGACCTTGTCAATGGGCTTTAAATTTTTTAAGTGGTTTCAGAAGAGATTGTCAAAATCTGTTTTTTCGGATAGGATCCCATGTTTTACCATGTTCCAATGTAGCAGTCATGTTCATTGTCAGATAGAAATAAAATGAGCACATTCTTGGTAAAGAGGACTCAATATATCATGTCAATATCAGTGTAAAGTTTGGTTTGGTTTGCTTTGGTAGTTTCAGAGAAGACGAACTTGCAACAACAAAAAAAAAAGTGACCTTGACACTTGGCCATGAAATATACAGGTTAAATCCTTTTAAAATCACCCTGCTTTGAAGAGTTTGTGATGAGAGATCCATGCAGATACACCATGGAAAAGTGTTGATAATCATCATGATTTGCAAACAGGTTTTTGTGTGGGGCGACATATAGGGATTACTTTAATCCTCTTGCGTCGTCGTTGTTGTCAGTCCAACTTTTTCGTAACACTTTTCTCAGCAACTACATATCACAGCCACTTGAAATTTTGAATGTGGCTTAGTTATGAGGTTCCATATTGCACTTATCAAATTCAGGTCTGTCGGACATCTACTTCCGGTTTGCCGACTTGGACTATTTTCAACAAATACTGTCAATGGTATAAATTTTCATAACACTTTCTTCAGTAACTACTTATCACAGCAGCTTGAAATTTTGTATGCGACTTTAGTATGGGGTCCTGTATTGCGCTTATCAAATTCAGGTCTGTCAGATATCTATTAACTGTTTACTGACATCTACTTCCGGTTTGTTGACTTGGACTATTTTCAACAAATACTGTCAATGGTATAAATTTTCATAACAATTTCTTCAGTAACTACTTATCACAGCGGCTTGAAATTTTGTATGTGACTTTAGTATGGGGTCCTGTATTGCGCTTATCAAATTCAGGTCTGTCAGATATCTATTAACTGTTTACTGACATCTACTTCCGGCTTGCCGACTTGGACTATTTTCAACAAATACTGTCAATGGTATAAATTTTCATAACAATTTCTTCAGTAACTACTTATCACAGCGGCTTGAAATTTTGTATGCGACTTTAGTATGGAGTCCTGTATTGCGCTTATCAAATTCAGGTCTGTCAGATATCTATTAACTGTTTACTGACTTGGAGTATTAATTCAACAAATACTGTCAATGGTAAAAATTTTCATAACACTTTTCTCAGCAATTACAAATCACAGCTGCTTGAAATTTTGTACGTGACTCTAGTGTGGGGTTCCATATTTGGCTTATCAAATTCATTTCTGTCTGACATCTACTTCCTGTTAACTGACTTGGAATATTTTCAACAAATATGGTCAATGGTACAAATTTTCGTAACACTTTTCTCAGTTTATTCAATTGGTCCTTATAAACTGTAAGTCATATTCCAACCAAACTTGCAGGATATATTGTTCACCTGATTTAATTGTGCACCTGATACTTAAAATTTCAATTTTACAGATTTGAGAGGTTCACTGAGCAAAAATAGCTCAAACGTTAATTTGGTTTATTAATTTGCAAGACCTTCAAAGTAATAATTCATATTCTAAACAAATTTACAGGATATGTTTTTTCCTGATCCAAACATACACCTGATACTTAGAATTTTAATGTAACAGATTGTACAGGTTAACTGAGCCAAAAATGGCTCTTTTAAAGTGCAGGCGGCACACGTGTTCCATGGAACACCCATCAATTTTTTTTTATAAACAAGTCCCCAAAGCAACCATCAGTCATTGTCTGTAATACAAATTGATAGACATACAAAGCAATATCACATCAGGTCAAATACACCAGCAGTTCCAGGCATTCTTGGGGTGTGCAACCCTCTGGATCTGACAAGAAAATATTTCTTGGTCTGAAAGTATCCAAAATAAATCATTACCCAAGATTTAATCTAAGAAATACAATAAAACCAATACCAAGTATATACATTTATAAGTAAATTAACTTTATTGGTGATATGTGAACCGGTCTGCTAGAAAAGGTCAAGGTAAGGTCACCATGACTCATTCTTATACAACTATTAGTTTTAATGTTCAGAATTACAGATTAAGAAAAAATACCTGATGATTCATCCAAAATTTGATTGCAAAATAACAAAGTCTAAGATTTGACAGAATTTTGTAGAAATGATTGATTTTATTAATATATTGTAGACAAATATTCTGCTATGATGTCTGGGATATTGTCTCTTAAGGCAATATAATCATTGCTGTATGTAGCAGTCAGAAATGGCATCAAAATTATCTGATAGTAAATATTTCATCATATATGGAATAATAAGTGTTTACTAGAAAACGATGAGTCATAGTTTATGTCAACTTCTTGATTTTATTTTTCCTATATTAAGTTATATTGTGTTTTGGTATCATCTTTGGTGATTCAAACACCCAATTAAGTAGCCAATGAAAACAGTTTGAGCTACAGGGTTGTTGGAGCGATCGAGTTCTTACTAACTTTAAAACTTGAACAGAGGAACCAGAAAAAGGGTTTGAGACATCTGTTGTGTTAGCCTTATTGCAGTTTGAGACATCTGTTGTGTTAACCTTATTGCAGTTTGAGACATCTGTTGTGTTAGCCTTATTGCAGTTTGAGTCATCTGTTGTGTTAACCTTTTTGCAATTTGAGACATCTGTTGTGTTAGCCTTATTGCAGTTTGAGACATCTGTTGTGTTAGCCTTATTTTAGTTTGAGTCATCTGTTGTGTTAGCCTTATTGCAGTTTGAGACATCTATTGTGTTAGCCTTATTGCAGTTTGAGACATCTGTTGTGTTAGCCTTATTGCACTTTGAGACATCTGTTGTGTTAGCCTTATTGCAGTCTGAGACATCTATTGTGTTAGCTTTATTGCAGTTTGAGACATCTGTTGTGTTAACTTTTTTGCAGTTTGAGACATCTGTTGTGTTAGCCTTATTGCAGTCTGAGACATCTATTGTGTTAGCCTTATTGCAGTTTGAGACATCTGTTGTGTTAACCTTTTTGCAGTTTGAGACATCTGTTGTGTTAGCCTTATTGCAGTTTGAGACATCTGTTGTGTTAGCCTTATTGAAGTTTGAGACATCTGTTGTGTTAGCCTTATTGCAGTTTAAAACATCTGTTGTGTTAGCAATATTGCAGTTTGAGACATCTGTTGTGTTAGCCTTATTGCAGTTTGAGACATCAGTTGTGTTAGCCTTATTGCAGTTTGAAACATCTGTTGTGTTAGCCTTATTGCAGTTTGAGACATCAGTTGTGTTAGTCTTATTGCAGTTTGAGTCATCCAAGTTCAACTGTATTCCTATAACAAAGCTAGCAGCATCATTGATTCCTGAAGATCAAAATTCTAATAATTTGAAAGTTACTGATCTAATTTTCATTACCAATAGAAAAGCACTTTGTGATCTTGTTTTTTTGTAAATCTGGTTTCTGGTTACTTGTATTAAATTTTCTTTGATTTCCAGATAAGATTTTTACTTTGCTCTGACTAGGTTGTGATTTTAGTAGGGATGGCAACGAGTAACCGGTTACTTGGTTAATCGGTCGAATAGGGTGTAACCAGTTAGCATAATCGGTATTCGAGTACTCCGCGTCAAAATTTATTTCAGTTGTATTCTGTTATGTTTACAATCAGACTTCGCTGTTTTTATTTATTTAATTGATTGGATACATATCAAAGACCAATTAATTGACAAGTTGTTTACAGAACAGACAATGAAATAATTACTTTTAAATTTTAAGTCGTATCATAGTGTTTTCAACTAATAAGTAGGGATGGCAACGAGTAACTGGTTACTCGGTTAATCGGTCGAATAGGGTGTAACCGGTTAGTAAAATTGGTATTTGAGTACTTGGCATCAAAATTTCAGTTGTATACTGTTTTGTGTGCAATCAGACATCGCTACAATGTATTTCTATTTATTTAATTGATTTGATACATATCAAAGACTAATTAACTAACAAGTTGTTTACATACATGTAATGGATAATTTGATAATTACTTTTTAATTTTCAGTCACATCAAAGTGTCTTCACATGTAGTCTAATAAGCTAATTTAATTTACTAATTATCTACCTATAGAAATTATAGAGTTTACATAAATTACCAAAATGTTGAATTATAATGTTATGTTATAACAGAATATATATGCTTGATTTCTTAAATTTATGAACATTTATTATGTAGAATAATACACAAAATATTAAGGACTGGACATCATCCTTTACACAAAATAAACTAAACTATAAGTTAGCTTTACATCACGAAAATTTGTAATTCCACTAAATATAACCCAATTTGTACAGTTTGAAAGACGAAAGCAAAAAATATTTATGGATTAAAATGGTAAAATAATTATATAAACCAAGAAACAAAGAAGAAAGTAGAATATCACAGGAGCGTTTTCCTGACATGATGATTGGAAAGTATCTAATGGCTAGCTTATATAATTTTTTTCTTTGTATCCCTATCGCGATGTACATCACGAAAAAGAGAAACGAATTTAGTTATTTATTCATAAAATCTGGAAAACATGCAATATTTCATAAACACCAGTTAACTGGTTAATCGGTCTAAAGGTTTTCCGAATAACCGGTTACAGTATATCTGTGAAATTGCCATCCCTACTAATAAGCTAACTTAATTCGCTAACAATTATCTACGTATAGAAATTATAAAGTTTACATGAATTAACAAATGTCGAATTATAATGTACTATCATAACAGAATATAAATGCTAGAATTATTAAATTTATGGACATATATTACATATAATGATAAAACAATAGTAATGTCTTTTGGGTTGAGCATTTTATGAGGGACTGGACATGCCTCTACACAAAATAAAGAAAACTATAAGTTACAGCAAGATATTTGTAATTCCACTAAAAATCCCAATTTACCGGTATATAGTTTCAAAAACGATCGAAAAATATTTATGGATTGAAATGGTAAAATAATTATATAAACCAAGAAAAGGAAAGAATATCACAGGAGCATTTTCAAGAGATGACGATTTGAAAGTATCTAATGGCTAGCTTATATATTTTTTCTTTATGTCAGTATCTCGATGTACATCACAAAACAAAAAAAAACGAATTTAATTATTTATTCATATTATCTGGAAATCATTCACTATTTCATTGAACACTGGTTAACCGGTTAATCGGTCGAAAGATTTTCCGAATAACCGGTTACAGTATATCTGTGAAATTGCCATCCCTAGATTTTAGATCATTTTAGACATGGCCAATGCAATTTCAAGACAGTAGTTATTAAGTATGTCTGAAATCAACAAACCTGAAAATAGACCAAACAAGCTACAGACTAAATTTAAAATTGTTCCAAGAGATATTGGACAGAAAAAAATTGTTGATTGACAGTTGGACAGACGAACAAAATGAAAACTATAGGGCAACAGCATCTAAATGCATGAAAATATGGTATCAATCATTTCTAGAAATCATAATGAACATCAAGTAAAGACTTATATGTATCTGTGACCCACTAGATGTGTTGGATAGCATGTAAGCTCCGCCATTCGCTTATAATCTGGCACAAGAAGAACTAATGATGTAGCTCAAATCATATCTGTAAATTAACAAAGGTTAAATATTCTGGTACAAATTGAAAGTCTTCCCAAAAGGAGTACATATATGAATTATAATTCATAAGATATACTCAACGTTAAAGTGTAACATGTCCAAGTCAAGGAACTGAGGTCAAATATTCCGGTTTTGCCACAATGAAATATGAAAGCCCTATCAGACCACATAAAGATTATCCAATCTGATTTGAGGATCTTACCACAAAGGAATACACATGTGGGAGAGGTAATATTAATATATTTTTTGGAATTCTTGTTTATTTGACCATATTTTCTTGAGAAAATAAATGTATTTGTAGATTCCTTCAAGAAGGTAATTTTCCTGTAAATGAAATGCAAGCTAGGTCTATCAAAATGTTCTAAATGAAAATATCAAATACAACTCAATTTGACCATTTCCTTACACAGTCAGATCCACATTATCAGCCTTCGTTTAGTGGCAAGGAATGTATTCATGACCTAAAGTTACTGATTAGACCCAATGTCTACAGATGACATCAATGAGTAAATGCACAACAACTGGTTGTACTATTTTCAGACCTCCCCCCAAAAAATGTATGCTTTAAAAAAATTTTTATAAGCAATTCTCTATGTAATAATTTGAATTTTCAAACTGCAGCATGATGCAATCAGAGCACTGAAGTACATTTATGGTATAAAAAAATAGTAAGAAATCCCATCAATTTATATGGACATCAGTACATAAGGACTAATAACATTAGACAAGAAAATGCAATATTACAAATGGCGTTTATAACTTGTATGATATATTGGTTTGTTATGCACTATAAGATTGGAAGATTTATATCTCGTAATCCTCAACTGATATTTTCTGTATTTTTTTACTGAGAACATAAAAGTAAATGACTCATCATACATGTACCAGTACATCCATATTTCAATCATACAAACTTCTAAAACCAGACAATTGGTTTGGAAATTTATACAGTAAATGATGGCACAGTCATCCTGAAAGACAAGTTAGACGAGGTTATGTAATACATTCCCATGATAGATTTACTGGAAGCCTTGATCATGTTTATGTCATTTCTATTGGAATTAAGCTGCATCCAATGAAACCTTATTTATAAACGAAATGGAAAATAAGACAGTTTAATGGCTCTATAGCAATGATTAAATACAAACACGTACCAAGTTCACAGTTTATACCAATGTAGCCATGTCTACATTCACAAACATTTGGTGAAACACACTTTCCACTGTTAAGACAACCACCTGGACAAATTGCTACAAAGAAAGAAATAAAAATAAGTTAAACAGTTCGGGAATATTCAGTTTTACATTAGGGAAATCTTCATCAGTAAAATAGCCCTATAACTTGTGACCATCAAGCAGACAGCTGTTAAATAAGTTCATATTCAAAATTATATGGACACTAATGAAATAACTGACATGATTAAAATTAAATTTAAAGTTTACATTCACTTATGGGAGATAACTCATGGTTTTTTTCTGTTTTTATTTGAATATTTCTTTGTACATTTTCTCTTGTCATAACCCAACTGATGTCATTAAATATGACCAAAAGCATGAAAGAAAATGAGAAATTGATAGTGTCACAAACAGATAGTAAAACTTCCCATGTCAATTGAGAATGTAAGCTAAAGAGTCTAACAAATGTGTTATCTTAGCAATATGAATGTATGAATTCTTCATGGAATTGTTTGAACTTGAAACTACTGATTTGTATTAAGACAAGTTATTAAGATTGACAAGAGATATATGAAAATGAAATACACATCAATATTTTAGCGTTCAACTCCATGATCACTGATTTCTTGATAAGACTTCAAACTATGTTGGTAATAATTTTCAATCTCAAATTAATGAGTAGATTTTTCTAGTATGAATCTTCACATACAAGGTACTATACCTCAGCATAGCTTGCAAGTGATATTTAATCATATTTGGAGGTTTACTACAAGAAAAATGGCAAATTCAGAAACACCTTCCAAAACATACTTCTTTATTGAAATACTTATTTGAATTTAACCATTATTTGATATGCATGAACAAGAGGCTTAGAGACTGAGCTGTATTGCTCACCTCACAAAATGCTTCTAAGCCATGCCTTTGCTGATGACTAAAAATAATGTTTTTTCAAATGGGGTCTAATGTTAAGCTATGCTCACCACCGCAGCAACCACGTTTTTTGTCAGATCCAACTGAAATGAGCACTAATTGAAAAGGACCTTCTATACATCATTCCAATACAGTTAAGTTAAATTTGTTTCAATAGTTTCAGATAAGATGATGAAAAGAATGATTTTTCCATAGGGTCCAATGTTAAACTACAGAGACGTACAAAAAGTATTCGGTCACCAGGTTTTTTTTACTATATATTTCATATAAAACAACATTTTTTCAAAAAATTATTATGAAGCCATTTCTGATCTGATTTTTATATAGTTTTCACTGTTAATTAGATAATTTCATGCAGTTTTAGTGGGTAATTTTGAATTAATTCTATTAGTTGTAGTTTTTAAGCTTCAATTATTTAAACAGAAAGTAAAATATAGTTTTCACTGTTAATTAGATAATTTCATGCAGTTTTAGTGGGTAATTTTGAATCAATTCTATTAGTTGTAGTTTTAAAGCTTCAATTATTTAAACAGAAAGTAAAATATAGTTTTCACTGTTAATTAGATAATTTCATGCAGTTTTAGTGGGTAATTTTGAATTAATTCTATTAGTTGTAGTTTTAAAGCTTCAATTATTTAAACAGAAAGTAAAATTTTTGTTGTGGAAAATCTCTATAATGTGCAAGTAAAAATATGATGTCATATTTTCACTTTGTGTTTAAATCATTTGTTCTCTAAAATGTCAAATAAGAAAATTATGTCCAAATAAACAATGAAAATTGATCAATTTTTCTATTTTACAGCGCAAATTTTAACAAAATCGGATAAGAAATGCCTTCATAATAATTTTTTGAAAAAATGTGGTTTTACATAGAATATATAGTGAACAATAGGCTCTCAAGAGCCTGTATCGCTCACCTGGATACTATGCAGCACTATAATTCCAAATCAATGGTCCATCTTAGGTGGTGTATGTACATAAAAATCAGAAACTTTTTATAAAATTGAATTAAAATTGTTCAAGCAGTTTCAGAGAAGATTTTTGAACGAGTTTCCAAACTTAAAGGGAACATGTTAATCTACGTTCCCTGCTGGCAGCTATTTAACATAAAACTTTAAAGAGGGTCACCTAAGGTCTATCATATCAAAAAACTACTGAAATTGTTCAGGCAGTTTCACAGAAGAAGATCTTTTTATCCATTTCCCATTGGGTCCTATGTTAAACTAAGTTTCGCTACTGGTGGCCAATGTCGGAAGACAGATCAGCACCAAAGTAACAAAATTGGTAAAAATCTCATAATGTTTAAATTGAATCCATTCAGTGGTTTTCTATTATATCTTTGTATGCATTTCCCCTTAGGGTCCAATTCATTGCTGGCGGCTATATTGGATGATGGATCAGCACCAAAGAAACAACACTTGGTCAGCCTCTATTCAGCAGTTCACTAGAAGAAGATCTTTTGTTAAATTAAGTTCACAGATGGTGACACTTGGTCAGCACCTGACAGGAATCATTCATGTCATGTTTGATTTAAATCCATTCAGCAGTTCTATAGAAGATCTTTGTGTGCATTTCCCATAGGGTTCAATGCTGTGGGATATATACGATGACAGATCAGCACCTAAGTAAAAATATTTGGTCAGCATCTCATAAGCATTATCAATGCCAAGTATTGGTTAAAGCAATTCAGTGGTTCTCAAAAAGCTCTTTGTATGCATTTTACCATTGGGTCCAATGTTAAAATTTAGTTCTCCGCTGGCGGCCATGTTGGATGACAGATAGGCACCAAAGTAACAACACTTGGTCAGCACCTCATCAGCATCATTCATGCCAAGTTTGGTTCAAATCCATTTGGTAATTCTCAAAAAGTTCTTTGTACCAATTTTCCCATTAGGTCAAATAAGTTCCCCGCTGGCGGCCACCTTGGAAGAGGTCGAAAACTTGACAGTGTTCGATAAAATATAGTCCTTACCATGCTGAACATTTTTGCAATTTAAACTTGACCTCTATCTCAAAGTGTTTTTGAAATATAGGACAAAAAGTATAAAATCACGAAAAATTTGACCATTATAAAGGGCTAAAACTCATATATAGGTACTTGGATTTTCTTCAAAATTTCCATGTGGAAAGATCTAAACATGCTGAACATTTCTGTATGTAAACTTAACCTCTATCTGTTATAGTTTTTTTAATAAAAAATAAAAAACATCAAAATTTTGAAAATTTTACGGAAAAAGGGCAATAACTCTTAGACGGGTCAGCAGATTTTCTTCAAAATTTCAGCATGGATAGATCTTCTCATGCTGATCATTTTAACTCTGTTAGATTAGCAGTTTTTGAGTTATTTGCCAAAAACTATAATTTACCCCTATATATTCTTTTTTAAGTAATGGCAGCCATGTTGTTTGACCTAAAACATACAAAATAACAAATTTGAAACTAGATACCCTAGTGATGATTCAGTTGAAGTTTGGTTCCTTTTGACCCAGTGGTTTCAGAGGAGAAGATTTTTGAAAGTGAGCTAATGACAGACGGTCGGATGGACGACTAACGCCAAGTGATGGCAATAGCTCAGCCTGGCATAGCCAGGTGAGCTAAAAATGAGAGTGACCGAATACTTTTTGTACGTCTCTGTATGTTCTGAACTGGTGGTCAGGTTTTTTGTCAGATCATAAGAAATGAGCAATTTTTGTACAGGACCTTCAATACATCATTCCTTTAAAGTTTGGTTGAATTTGCTATAGTGGTTTTAAAGGAGAAGATGAAAATGTGATTTTCCCATATGGTATAATGTTAAACTATGTTCCCCACTGGTGGCCATGTTTTTTGTTGGATTGGAATGAAACAAGCAATCTTGTACAGGACCTTCCATACATCATTCCTGTAATGTTTGGTTGAATTGGCTTCAGTGGTTCCAAAGGAGAAGATGAAAATGTTATAAAGCTAATGGATGACGGACGGAGGGACAATGAATTAGAGTGGACATACAGAAGATGGATGACAGACGCCAAGTGATGGCAGTAGCTTACACTGACCCTTTGGTCTACCACTTTGTGTTTAATGGATAAGTAAATATCATTTAATTCATATTTAGAAATTTTTGAAAAAAATATTGTTACAGTCCTAATATAGCTAATATTAAGGAAGTAATATACGGCTGTTTTTGATAGGTGGTGGAAAAATAGGTTCTGTGACCAAATGTTTTAATACTCAAATTATGAGGGATTTAGGATATTACCATTCAGAAAATGGAAAAACAAGAGCTGTCGCCGAATGGCAGCCAGTTATACCCCCGCTCATTGAACCCTGAATCAATAAGTAAGTGCAAAATTAAGTGTGTGTGGACACAATACGGGTGTGGATACATTACAAGTGTGGACACAATACAAGCATTTACACAGTTGGATGTTTGGTTGCCGAGAAAAGTGACAAAAAAGTTCACCTTGGAAAATGAAAGTAAAAAAAATCATAAAGTCATAAAAACAGTAAGTAGTACAGCAATATGGCTGAAAAAGGGAGATGCAGTATAGAACCCTTCGAAGAAGCTCCATACCAAATATGAAGTAGCTGTCGTGTGCAGTTCCTTAGAAAAATGCGACGAAAAAGTCACAATTTGGAAAACGAAAGTAAAAAAGGCACAAAGTCGGTAAACAGGAAGTGGTAATCCGATATAGCCGAAAAGGGGAGGCACAGTATAGGACCCCATACTGATGCCCCATTCCAAATATCAAGTGGCTGTCATGTGTAGTTGCTGGGAAAAATGCGACGAAAAAGTCACAATTTTGGAAATAAATGTAAAAAATGCACAAAGTCGGTAAACAGTAACTGGTGATCCGATATGGCCGAAAAGGGGAGGCGCAGTATAGGACCCCATACTGATGCCCAATTCCAAATAGCAAGTGGGTGTCATGTGTAGTTGCTGAGAAAATTGTGACGAAGAAGTCACAATTTTGAAAATAAAAGAAAAGTAAAAAATGCACAAAGTCGGTAAACAGGAAGTGGTTATACGATATGGCCGAAAAGGGGAGGCGCAGTATAGGACCCCATACTGATGCCCCATTCCAAATATTAAGTGGCTGTCATGTGTAGTTGCTGAGAAAAATGCGACGAAAAAGTCACAATTTGGAAAACGAAAGTAAAAAATGCACAAAGTCGGTAAACAGGAAGTGGTGATCCCATAAGGCCGAAAAGGGGAGGCACAGTATAGGACCCCATCCTGATGCACCAGATCAAATATCAAGTGGCTGTCATGTGTAGTTGCTGAGAAAAATGTGACGAAAATATGTGTGACGGACAGAAGGACGGAATGACGGATGGACGGACAGAGGTAAAACATTATACCCCCCCTCCTTCGGAGCGGGGGTATAATAAGGAAAATATTATTATGTCACCAAAACTAACTTCTGTACATGAAAATTCACCCAGGCAATTTAATTTATCACATAATATAGAATTTACTAATAGAAAAAAAAAAAAAACACACACAAATGTTCAACCAACTCCTATAACTCTGTAAAGGGCTGTCACGACAAAGGAAATGCTGACAGATAGACATGTTTGCATACTAATCTGTGGGCTCTTATATGAGATTCTGTAAACAAGAAAGACCATTGCAAGCCCAGCTGTTAATGCCAATGGTTTCAAGTTTATATTGCCTTCATGTCATGACTCTCAGCTTAAATATCTATATCCATATCTTGTACGAATAATGCTGCATCTTAAAGGTTTTAACTATGGGATAAGATAACTAGAGGCTCACATGAGCCTGTATCGCTCACCTGGTGACTGGTTTTATTCATTGTCACCAAGAGACTATCCATTATTATCCATACTATACATCAGTTCAACAGATGTTACAGTTTCTGAGAGGATATTCAAACTTTGTTGCAATCTTGGATGACACACAAACTAAAGTCACAACCACCCAACAGGTGGGGAAATGGTTGAAAAAGAACAATAGAAATTGAGCTCCAGTTTAAGTGAGGTAGAAATGTTACCTTTTGGATTGTTTACCATAGATGCATAATTATAAAAGTTATTTCCAATGAAAACAAGATGTGTTTTGTGAAACACTTATGCCCCCGAGTAGAAGTAAAGAAGAAACATTTAGCAACTTTGAACAATGAATGTCCTGCTCTAGAAATGAATTCTGGTATCAACTGAAAAGTTTTATCACATGAAATAATGATTGCAAAAATCTTTTTTACAAAAAAAAATCTATAGGTATCAAGAAACATTTCATCATAAATGAGTTTAATTTCTCTATATATAAAATAAAACAAAATATAATTTCATTGTTCTAGTGAAATTTTACCGGACAGTCACATGCCAAGGTCAAGGTTACGAGGTCAAATATTCTGGTACCAACTGAAAGGTCTCTCCACAAGGAATACACATGCAAACTATGAAAGCCCTATCACTTACCATTCAAAAGATATGCTCAATGTTAAAGTTTTTATGCAGTTCTTCACAGGCCAAGGTCAAGGTCACAATGTCAACTATTCTGGTACCAATTAAAAGGTCTTGCCACAAGGAATGCACATGCAAAATATGAAAGCCATATCACTTACCATTCAAAAGATACACCTAATGTTAAAGTTTATAAAGGTCTTGCCACAAGGAATACACATGCAAAATATGAGAGCCTTATCACTTACCATTCAAAAGATATACCCAATGTTAAAGTTTTTTGTGGACAAACAGAAAAACAGACAAACAGACAAACAAACAGACAGACAGGCCAAAAACTATATGCCCCCTGAATCTTTGATTCACGGGGGCATAAAAATACTAGTAATTTTCATTCTTATACTTAGAATTTATATGAAAACAACGTAGGTTGCCGCAGGTGACCGTAAAAATGCACATTCAATGCACAAATGGGCATAAAAGATCAATTTGGTGTCTGTCTTTCAAAGTGGATCCCCAAAAAGGCCATCTTTAGATTTTGACCAAAATTTGCATACGGATTGCCAATATCCCTGTTAATCCATGTGCAAATTTTTATGTCAGCCCTTTTATAGCGTTTCTCCAAAATAAAAGTTCAAACACTTTCGAATTTTATATTAGTCTCTCTGAGGTTTCTCTCAAGTTCAACTTTGTATAAAGATGAAACTGTCAACAAATCACCCTAAAAGAATACCAAATGGTATTCACCCTTATATTACACTTCAAAATCTAATTAACATGTGTCCGAAAATCAAAATTAAAACTAGATGTTGTCGGACACGACAGCTATCCCCGCACTCCCTGTTTGACACAGAAAACAGTTGTTATACACCCTTGGCATATTTTTTCATTTTTTTCAAATCTACCTATTTTTGAAATCCAGTTGATGAAAATGTTTTTCCTAACCTTAATAAACAATTTAAATATGGTTGCTAGGTAGAATTCCCCCAAAAAAGTGGTCTTTGAGACTTTCAGGAAATTTACCAAAATTGGAATCAAATATTTTTGAAATCAAATTTATGAAAATGTTCGTCTTAAACAACACAAACATTTTAAGTATGGTTGCTAGGTAGAATTCCCCAAAAAAAGTGGTCTTTGAGACTTTCAGGAAATTTACCAAAATTGGAATCAAATATTTTTGAAATACAATTGATGAAAATGTTCGTCCTAAACTTCACAAACATTTTAAATACCGTTGCTAGGTAGAATTCCAAAAAATAAGTGGTCTTTGAGACTTTCAGGAAATTTACCAAAATTGGAACCGCCTTTCAGAATCCTAAGTTATCAGAATTTTGTTTTTTACCAAACACTTGTCAGAATATAAGATAATATGCCAAAATTAAAAAAAAAAATACGTGTCTTTGACATTTTCAGGAAATTTACCAAAGTTGGAACCGGAACCAAAATTCCAAAAGCTTATTGCAAATCTATAGACTATATGCAACATTTCTGCTTAAAGATTTGATCCCTAAATCCAAAAATGTAGGAGGAGTTTGTGTCACATGCCACATGTGTCTAATCCACATCTTTGGGTCTTTGCTAAAATTGACATCATGGGGCCTCTTGTTTGCACCAAGACCAATATAAAAAATCCGAAAGCTTATTGCGCATCTACAGACTATATGCAACAATTCTATAACAAAATTCAATCCCAAAATCCAAAAATGTAGGAGGAGTTTGTGTCACATGCCACATGTGTAAAAATTGACATCATGGGGCCTCTTGTTTGCACCAAGACCAATATCGAAAATCCGAAAGCTTATTGCGCATCTGCAGACTATATGCAACAATTCTACAACAAAATTAAATCCCTAAATCCAAAAATGTAGGAGGAGTTTGAGTCACAAGAAAAGTGTGACGGACGGACCGACAGACGGAGGGTATAACATTATCCCCGAACTTTCTTCGAAAGTGCGGGGATAAAAAAATCAATTTTTACCCTGACTGTGTCATCACACATCTGGTTTATCTGTGGAGATGACATGTATACAAATTTACAGGGGAGACAATTTTTGTGAACTACTTCCCCGCCTGCAAAGAACTATTGTGACCAAGTGTGGTTCCTATTGGCTCAGTTGTTTCAGAGAAGAAGATCTGTGAATGCATTTCACATAGGGTCACTATATTAAACTATGTTTCTTCTTGGCGGCCATCTTGGATGAGGTATGAATATAACAATCACAAACTTTGAAGGGGACCACCAATAGACTATTGTAACCAAGTTTGGTTCCAATTGGCTCAGTAGTTTCAGAGAAGATCTTTGAATGCATTTCACAAAAGTTCCTTATGTTAAACTATGTTCCTAGCTGGCGGCCATCTTGGATGAAGTACCAACATAAAAATCACAAACTTTGAAGTGGATCACCAATGGATTATTGTGACGAAGTTTGGTTCCAATTGGCTTGGTAGTTTCAGAGAAGAAGATCTTTGAATGTATTTCACATAGAGTCCTTATGTTAAACTTTGTTCCTCGCTGGCGGCCATCTTGGATGAGGGACCAATATAAAAATCACAAACTTTGAAGTGCCCGATCACCAATGGACTATTGTGACCAAGTTTGGTTCCAATTGGCTTGGTAGTTTCAGTGAGAAGATCTTTGATTGAATTGCACATAGGGTCCTTATGTTAAACTATGTTTCCCCCTGGCAGCCATCTTGGATGAGGTATGAACATAAATATCACAAACTTTGAATGGGACCACCAATGGACTATTGTGACCAAGTTTGGTTCCAACTGGCTTGGCAGTTTCAGAGAAGAAGATTTTTTCATGCATTTCACAAAGGTTCCTTATGTTAAATTATGTTCCTAGCCGGCAGCCATCTTGGATGAGGTACCAAAATAAAAATAAAAAATGTTGAAATGGATCACAAATAGACTATTGTGACCAAGTCTGGTTCAAATTGGCTCAATAGTTTCAGAGAAAAAGATCTTTGAATGCCTTTCCCATAGGGTCCCTCTGTTAAACTATGTTCCCTGATGGCAGCCATCTTGGATGAGATGTGAACCTACTGGACATGTATAGAAATTGTAGTCCTTGATAACACTTTTGCAATTCAAAATTAACCTCTATTGCAAATAGATTTTGAAATAAAAGTAAAAACATATAAAAATCCTGAAAATTCAAAGAAAAAGGTGCTATAACTCCTATATGGGTCGTCAGATTTTCTTCAAAATTGCAGGACTTGGCAAAAATATTGATCATCTCCTAAATGCTTTACACCATAACTAAATTTAAATAATTTTTCATATTGGCAGTATTTGGCATTGCACAATATTATGTTCTTCTTTCATAATTGATGATGTTGTTATACCAAATCTATTTAGAAGTATTTCAATTGAAGTTTCATATGTAAGAAGGCTTGATATCATAGTCAACGGAAATTATGTCCTTAGCTAGCTGTCAGTAACTGCGGACATTTGTCCGGGCAGTACCTGTGTGTATTGTCTTCATGTTTTATGTACTTCATTGTAAGGGTACTCGTCTTGATAAGTTGGACTTTTTTTTTGTTTTCTTTGTTTTCAGTCATTTTAACCTGGATATGGGATGTTGTCTCCTTGACATTTACCCCATTTCCTTTCTTTTTCATATGTAGATCTTATTATGCTGACCATTTTCGTAATTTAAACTTCACCCCTATCTTCTATCATTTTCAATATATAAGACAAAAAGTAACAAAAACGGAAATTTTGAAGAAAAGGAGCAATAACTCTAAGATGGGTTATCTGATATTCTCCAAAATTTCAGGGCAGGTATATCTCATCATGCTGATCATTTCAATCCAGGTCAGATTTTTGATATCTGTAATGGTTTTTGAGTTATTTGCAAAAAAACAGCAATTTACCTCTATGTTCTATTTTTAGTAACAGCAGCCATGTTGTTTGGTCTATGGACATAAAAATCACAAATTTGAAAGTGCATATCCTGGTGATGATTCAGGCCAAGTTTTGTTAGGATTAGCCCAGTAGTTTCAGAGGAGAAGATCTTTGAATAAAAGTCAACAAACAGACAGATGGATGGACGACGGACGGACGGACGCCAAGTTATGGCAAAAGCTCACATGGCCTTTGGCCAGGTGAGCTAAAAATGAAATGTACATACCTTGACAATCAAAGCCATCACCAGTATACCCTTCCTTACATTTACATGTAAAACGTCCATAGTACGCATCACAATCTGCATATTCATGGCAGCCATGTTGTCCAGTAAGGCAAAAGTCAACTTCTGTAGTAATAAAATTTACATTCTATTGATAACATCAAAAACTAAGTCATTGCAGTTTTAATTTTGATAATATGATACACAATTTTGTTAGTTTATTTAGTTATGAAATTGAAATAAAATTTCATCTTGAGAATAAAAATTGTCAATTTATTTTAATGAACTTATTTGTATATATTGTGCATTAGGTATATGTTTTAAACGTTTTTGGTCCCTCTTTAATGCCATAAAAGACAGTGGTTGTACAGGAACTTTTCAAAAATCATAGAATTTAACAATTGTTTGATATATAGCATAAACTAGAGGTACTGTGGTCCACTAGGCCACAAATGAATACCCCCGCATGCCCAATATAATAAGAAGTTTAAATAAAAGGCTGATATTTAAAGTCAACTGCGTCTTTTAATGTTATTCAAAAAACTTAATTTAGGCTAAGTATCAACATACCAATGTATCGGTAAACAGGAAGTAGTAGCGCAACAAACCTGAAAATAGCTTACACGGTACAACTCATCATCATGAAGCTCCAGACCAAATATGAAATCATTTCCACTGTTGGAAGAAGAGAAAACTTTGACGAAAAATTTTCATTAGTAGTGGTATATGAAACTAAGTTTTAATGTATCTGCAAACAGGAAGTAGTAGCGCCACAAACTTGAAAATAATTTACACGGTACAACTCATCATTATGAAGGTTGAGAATAACTATTAAATCATTTCCACATACAGAAGCAAAGAAAACTTTGACGAAAATTTTCATTAGTAGTGGTATATATAACTAAGTATCAATGTATCGGTAAACAGGAAGTAATAGCGCAACAAACCTGAAAATAGCATACAAGGTACAACTCATCTATATGAAGCTTGAGACTAAATATTAAATCATTTCCACTTATAGAAGCAGAGAAAACTTTGACGAAAATTTTCATTAGTAGTGGTATATATAACTAAGCATCAACATACCAATGTATCGGTAAACAGGAAGTAGTAGCGCAACCAACCTGAAAATAGCTTACACGGTACAACTCATTATCATGAAGCTCCAGACCAAATATGAAATCATTTCCACTTTTGGAAGAAGAGAAAACTTTGACGAAAAATTTTCATTAGTAGTGGTATATGAAACTAAGTATTTATGTATTGGCAAACAGGAAGTAGTAGCGCCACAAACATGAAAATATCTGACACTGTACAACTCATCATTTGGAAGCCTAATGCTAAATATCAAATCATTCCCACCTGTAGAAGCCGAGAAAACTTTGACAGTAAAAGTGTTACGGACGGACGGAATGACGGACGGACACCACCATCACTATATACCCTCCGCTTTTACAAAGCGGGGGTATAATGAGGACTTTAAGGTCCTTCTTACAAAGCATATCACAGGACCCCATTTAGTCTACTAAATAGTGGCCAACCTACTAAATTTTGAGTTTGGCCTAAACAATTCAGTTGATTTAATTATGTTAGCCTGTCCACCAAATTTAACAATTGGTCCCTAGCATTTTAGGGATAGTGGCCAAAATGGAGACCTTGAACAGGAATGCATATTTTTGAAGCTCTATGGTAACTTTAATATGAAGTACAACAATAAAAGCATGTTTCCATTGCTCCTCTATTAACCATTTTTTTTAGCTCGGGTCTCCTCCTCAAATTCCAGCAGAAAATGTAGGTCACAGTGGCTTAATTCAAATGAGCACTGACCACTATATTCCCCTATGCATGCACAAATAAGTTTAGCTACTCAGTACCACAATACGACTGCAAAATTAGAGGTTAGCGAGGGGGTTAAATTTATGAATATAAAGGCTATTAAAAAAACATTTATGGGTGTTCCATGGAACACTTGTGTTGCCTGCACTACAGAAGAGCCATTTATGGCCGAGTGAACCTCTAAAATCTGTAAGTATCAGGTGCATAATTAAATCAAGTGATCAACAAATTCTGAAAGGTTGGTTGGAATATGACTTCTAGTTTTGAAAAAGTACCACAATAATGAACTAAATTAACAAATGAGCTATTTTGGTTCAGTGAACATCTAAAATCAAAATATACCTTTTCAGATGCAGAACAACATCAGGTGAACAACATATCATGCAAGTTTGGTTGGAATCTGACTTATAGCTGTGAAGGAGTTGAGGATTAACTAACAAGAATAACACATGAGCAATTTTGGCTCCGTGAACCTCTAAAATATGTAAAATCAAAATTCTATGTACCAGGTGCGCATCTACACCAGGTGAACAACATATCCTGAAAGTTTAGTTGGAATTGGACGAGTAGTTTTGAAGGAGTTGCGGATTCAAAACCAACAGACTCACAAATGAGCAATTTTGGCTCCCTGAACCTCTAAAATCTGTAAAATCAAAATTCTAAGTATTAGGTGCACAACTACACCAAGTGAACAACATATCCTTAAGGTTTGGTTGGAATCGGATTAGTTGTTTGGAAGGAGTTGCGGATTCAAAAACCGACAGACAACGCAGGACGACGACGATGCAGGACGATGACGACGACAATGTAAGACGACGGATAGTGATCCCTATGTGTCGACTCTGCTTACAGCAGGCGACACAAAAATGGGCAGGGGTACCCATTAAAAATCTACAAACATTGCTGAAATTGTAAAAAGTATGCATCAGAATACTTATTTTCTAAAATTTCAATTTTCTTGTTTGGTAAAAAATCTAGTGGCAACTGAAAGCTCCATTATCAATTACAACAAATTTCAGACCACAAGTGTGACAAACGGGCGGACAGAGGATACAACAATAACCCTTAACTTTCATTCAAAGGTGCAGGGATATATAAGAAAGTCCTATCACTGATAGCCAATGCAAATCTTCTTGTGTTAGATAAAAGTTTTATTTCTACCAATTTGATGGATTTACTTATTTGAGAAGACAACAACTAAAACTCTTTTACCACCCAGAACATTAAAAAAAAAAGGTATTTTTGTTAAGAAAAATGCTTTTGTCATTTGGGAAATTCATAAGTAGAAAAGAGTTTGATCTGTTACAATAATTAAACAATACTTTAAGTCATCAATTAAACTTTTTTGGGGTTTCTATTGATTGATGATTTTTGATGCCAGCTATAGTTACACAGCCATTACACACTCCTGCCCTCTATATCAAAATTAGAAAGTATATCTTAGTTGCAAAACTTTTTTCGGATACTTCCGTTGAATAGTAAATACATATTGTGATAGCTGTTATTGGCAGGCAAGATTTCTTCCACTGAATAAAAAACATCATGAATAATTGACCACAATTAACAGGCCGATTTACAGTGTATCTGCTTTACGTAAACTCAATTGAAATCAATATCTTTGAAGTTTTGGTAATTTCCTCCTTCAAACATATTTGTTTTGGTATTTTGATGGCAAAATAAGTAAAGTGGTCTAAAAACAAAATCCAAATACTGCTTTGAACATAGAAAGCAGCCACAGCCTGCTAGGCTCAGCTCTTTGAGCAGCATTGTCACATGCTAAACATGTCAGTAAACAGGAATGGACAACAATCATGCATAAAATGTAGTTAACAGACTGCATCCAAAGCATTCACTGTAGCTATTATTCCAAAATGCATTATACAAGGCTTGTCCTTGTCTTCTTTTAAAATTTTAGTTTCTTGATATTCGGGTTATTGGATGTGGTTTGTTTTCATTGATTTATTCACTTTTTTTTACTTTTTTGGGGCCATTTAAGGCTATATGGTGTGAGGTTCCTCACTGTGTTGAAGACCTTATGGTGACCCTAGATGCTTTGTTTTGGGTCGTTTTAACCTGGAGATTGGATGTATCCTTGACATTTACCATATTTCCTTTCTTTTTCATGCATACCAGTATGTTGTCATCCAAAAATGCATCATAAATACCAATATGGTTGATGTAGGACATATCATTAAGCAGAAATAGTCTTTAACCATTCAACCTAACAAAGCCTCTCTTGCGTAAAATGTAGATCACAGACAGCATTCGAAACATGCACTGTTGTTGTCATCCAAAAATGCATCATACACCAAAATGGGTGATGTTGGGCATGTCAGTAAGGGGGAATGGACTTTAACGATTCTACCTAACCAAGTTGCTCATGCGTAAAATATAGGTCAGAGTCAGCATCCGAAGCATGCATTGCAGTTGGTCATCCCAAAATGCATCATGACATATCAATATGCTTGATATGGGACATGTCAGTAGGGGGAATGAACTAAACCATTCTACCTAACCAAGTTGCTAATGCGTAAAATATTGGTCACAGTCAGCATCCAAAGAAGGCATTGTTGTTGTCATCTCAAAATGCATCGTACGCACCAATGTTTAATATGCGACATGTCAGTAAGCAGGAATAGACTTTTACAATTCTACCTAACCAAGTCGCTAATGCCTAAAATTTAGGTCACAGTCAGCATCCAAAGCATGCATTGTTGTTGTAATCTCTAAATGTACATACCAATATGGTTGATGTGGGACAAGATAATATTGTCAGTAAGCAGGAATGGACATTAACCATTCTTTCTAGCAGGAGGCGGACTAGGACAAGGATGCCGAAGCTAGGGGTATCTCATAATAAGCCCCACTAGCTTTGTGAGGTGAGCTAAAAATTACTCTGAAATAAATGTAATATAGCCTTGGAAAGGCTGCGAAAGAACTGATGTTATGGAATAATTTGTGACCTTATATTAACCATCCAGCACAGTACTTGCGATGTGAAATCTGTTGACATATTCAGATTGGAACTTTACTCAGGAGTACACTGAAAGAAACCCCATCAAAGTCTGATAAATAATACAGATTCTACAGTCAAATATCAGAAAATACCAAATTTAACCTCTTTTGGCATCTTTTTCTTAAACAGGCCAGGCCAGGGACCTGATCCTAGCTTTTGAGTGTGCCAAGAAACATCATACAAAAATTTGATGACAATCCCTCCACTTAATAGCCATAGATATGCTGTCCACAGACGTCAATGACGACTACACCAGCTAAATACCATTATATGACAGCAAAACTTTTGTGGTTGTATGAAAATAAGCAACAATTTACAGCCTGAATATCACCACACTTACACTAGTGAATACTTGTAGTTAAGTATATTGGGCATTTGTTATCAACCATTTCTTCAGAAAATAAATATTGTAATATGTACTAAATACCACCATACAAGATATTTATAATCAATTAACACAACTTCAACCATATCACTCTGATATCAACTAAGTTGTTCTTTCAATCATTACATTGATGAAATCTCATTTGAGAATGCTTCCGTAAGTCAAGCTATATCTGGCCTCAAAAACTGACAAGAAAATGAAACATTATAAATTGCATTAGATCGATTTGTCTCTCAATTCAGAAATAAAAAAAAGAACAAAAATCCCATGCTGTCTTTTTACCAAACAAGGTTATGCCAAACAAAATATGTTTTGTGAAACACTTATGCCCCAGTTTGCAGTTAAGAAGAAATTTGTAACAATATATGAACATGAAGAATAGTAACGTGTGTTTCTGGGAAATTAATATTATTTATTCATAAATTCTAGTATCAACTGAATGGTCAAATCACATTACATGCTTATATAAAAAATAAAACGCTTACCATTCAAATGATAAAACCAATGCTAAAGTTTTAAATTGACTTAAAACTTGACTTAAAAATATAAAATATGTTCTTTTCAGTAAAAATTCTTTGGATATTCAGAAACATTTCTCATAGAGGATTTCATTGTTTCTACAAAACCATGATATTTTTTTTCATTATATAGCTCATTTTTCTATGCAATGAATATCTGACTTCTTGTATAAAATTAGATTTATGCCCCTTAGACCTAATTTTTTTTATTAGTACCATCATGCCAGGTCCTATGTGTAATGTTCAACCTGTATTACTTTCTTTTTTTAAACTTGTTCACCCTGTAGACCCTACAGCCATAAATTGCTAATTATTCAACTGTCAAACAACAATTACTTGAAACATATTAAAAGAAGTACCTAGAAGCCTGAGTCAATCCCTCAAAGAACTGAAATATGTATTACAAATCAGTATAATTATTACTGACTATTTCTATATATTATTTGCAGATGTAAGTTTGAAGTAAGACTTCTGAGAAATAAATAGTGCTTATTTACCTGTTAAAGGTGAAAGACAGGTGAAAAAAGATCAAAAGAAACTAGATAATGCTATAAAAATATTATGCAATTTGTTGATAAGGCTAATTGCAAATAGACAATTAAGGCTAAAATTAGATTCATATGATGCCAATTATCATAAAAAAGAAGCAATTCAGAATCTCAGAATCCATGTGATTTCTTTCATGTGGTTTTGTATTTTTGCAATTAACTAATCTCCAACTTGTATTGTAATTTACCATCAAAGTTTCAGTACATGTTTTATTGTCGTGTTTTCAGTTGTTTTGCTGCAATTCTTTTGTATTTTATGTATTGAATCAACAGGTAAATATAAGCAATTTACTTTTTAGTAGATCAAAATCACTTGAAACTGCAGTGCAGGTATTTTAACAGGCCTTATATGTTACCAAATTCTCTTATCTGGACATCCATACACTTTACCTAATTGTGCGGTGAAACAATCAATATCTTACTGTATTGATAGGTAACTTCAACTTTATTTATTAATTTTTCAAGATAAATTAATGAAACTCTTGAAACGTCAATATTAATAATCATATCCAAATTTCAAGATCATAGCTATTGTAACACCAAGGATATTGCAATTTAAAAACTAGATTTTTTTTACATAAATTATATAGGTAAACATCGATTGTTTCACCTTGTTATATCGGGGCAAATTTAAAATACCCTGATCTACTTGGTGTATCCAATACTGTGATGTCATGTCAGATAAGAAAATTCCAAGCACAGCTCACTAATATATACCTCAGCTTTCCCATTTGATTCCAGACATAAAAAAATCCAGAAAAAAAAATCAAATCAAATCAATTTTTAAACAGTGCAAAATGGCAATTTGTACTGAATATACTGTCAAAGTTTCAGTGAATTCCGGAAAAATGAATGAACTAACAGATGAACGAACAGAAATATGGACAACATGATCACTATATACTGCCCCCTAATACAGGGTTTAATAAACAATCTCCATTTTGAAAAGAATGCCAACCCTACCTTAACCAATCTATCTATTCTTTGGAAATTATGTCATGGACAAATGGAAAATACCCCCCCCCCCCACCAATTAACCAAAAATTTCTTCTTAAAGAGTCTGAAACGTGAAACATCTGAATACAAAAATATATTTACATTAGAACCATTTTAATAAAATTTTGAGCTACAGAAGCTGTTGATAATTGCGCTTTTTGTTTGCTTGATTATGGGTGACCCCAAATCCTACTAAATTTTACTTAAATCTTTCTGTCTTGTCAAGGAATTAAAAACTATAAATCATATACACTACAGCAAGTGATTCAATAAAAATTAATGTCCAAAGATAATGAAGTTGACCACCACTGTACCAAACCATATAATGATATGTCCATGAGATTGTATGTTTTTTTACTTTAAAGAGACAAAATATTTCTATGACTTGCTAATATTGGCATAATTTGCCACAAACAAGTCAATGAAGATACAGGGAGAAAGTAAGAATTGCAAAGGTAATAACATCAGTGGATGAGATCTGCCCCTGTATCCATTACTATATATTTTAACTGCTTTTCTGTCCAAAAGATTAGTTTCAGTCACAACATATGATCATAAGAAAATTCAATAGGCATATGTCTTTTACAACAAAACTTTTCTGAAATGCATGGCGACACTTATGACAGAAGCATATGCAGAAAAAATTCTAAATGACCTTTGAGAATGAAATCAAAAGCTATCAAATGATTAGTATATCAATATTTTGTCATGATCTGCATCTAATGACCATTGGTCAGATCATAAATCTCTAATCCAATACACATCAAACTTTTGTTAAGAAGCTGGCAGCTGATCAGGATGTCACTTCAAAGATATAATTATGATGTTTAACCATCATCACCTTTCAAAATGGCCATGTGGTCAATGTATGGAATTTTACACATAAACAAATGTTCTTTCTAAACTTATGTTATAAATATAGAAAGAATTGCTTGATTGGATATTCAATTTTTAGAGACAGAAAGAGTCCTATCCAATATATTGTAAGGTTTAAGTCAGTTACAGTAGCACTAGTAGATATCGATGATGTGTATGTACCCTTTCCCCAAAATTCATTTATTTTCATAATTATATTTTGAAATTCTTACACGATGGAAAGAGAAAGAGACAGAAAGAGATTCACTGCAAATTCCAAAATCGCACCAGACAATTTTTCTTCCATATTCAAGCCGAAATAGTCCTAGGTTCTCTTCCTCTCCAGCAATGATCTTACAACCCTTGAAAAATATTTTATTTTGGGATAAAGTGAAGAATTGAACACAATATTGGTACTACCAGTATTGTACAATATTGGTATAAAATTTTATGCTACAATATTTGAATTCCTAGTATTGTATTGTTTTGCAATACCAGTTGTACCTTATAATACTAGTTGTACCAGTATTAATTGTGTTGTTTGCAATACTAGTTGCACCAGTAGTGTCATGCTTATAATATAAGTTGCACTGGTATTGTATTTTTTACAAATGAAATTAATAATTTGCCCATCCACCTTTGAAAAGCTTGTAGAGAAATCTTAGTGATGTTTTTGTATAATATGCATTACCTTACTACTTGCATATAAATTAAGTTAGAAGAACTAACATAAGACCACAAAGCCATCAATAATGAACCAAAGTGTGTTATTTATTATTTACAGCCGGTACCCTACCAGCCATGCAAGATGCAGAAATTAAATTTATTCTGATAAACCATATTTGACCTTTGATCCTGCAAATATTTTTGTTGTAGCACTCTTGAGAATAAAAGTTTACATAATGAAGCATCACCAATTATCTACTAGTGCACCATTCTCTACATTCCAAGATTGTTTACCCTTTTTAATAAAAGGTCAGAATTTGCCTACCACAGCTAAGAGGGTCTTAACCTGATGAAGATAGAAAATGATACATGCAGGTACAATATAGCAAGTATTGACTCAAAAATTCCAAAATGAGGAACAAACAAGAGGCTCTCAAGAACTTGTATTTCGCACCAGGATCATAGCTTTTAGATAATTCAAAATGTCATATAGGGTCTTGTGTTATATTATCCAGCCTTGGATGAAATATGAAATTTTAAAGTGGATCATCTAAGTACTAAATGTAACAGTTTTGGTTTCAGAGCAGAAGATCATTGAATGCATTTTCCATGGGGTGCTTTATAGTAGTTATAACCCTGAGGGCATATGCCCGATAGGTTAAAACTTACTTGTACCATGATCAGACATGATTTTGTACAAAAATGAAAAAATAGGAAACACTGCCCAAAAAATAGAAATAGGGGGGTTAGCCCTGTGAAAATATCATTTTCATGCTGGTTCTACAAAACTGAACAACTTTTGATTCTATTTTCTGTAGCAAAAAAATAGGAATTCCTATTTAAATAGGAAAATAATCATGTATGCATGATCCTATGGTCAATGTAAAATTGAAGTTTGTAATAATTCAGGTAAGGGGTCTAGATTATGCAAAAGCAGAATTAATGCAGCTATCTGATTACATTTAATGAAATCATGGTAAAAATATCAAAATACCCTAATGGAGACAATCTTGACTGAGGTACCATTTTTGAGGGTCATGCATTGTTCAGAAATATTTCATGAAACATTCCCTACCAAATGCCAAAGTTTCATTTCAGGTTGGACAAATATTTCTGACCCTGTTTCACATAATTAATTAAATCACCACCATCTTGACCTTTAACCTAATTTTCAATTTCAATTTCAATAGATATCTATGTACTGACTCTTTTTTCTGAAAACTCTTTCTGGTGAATATTTATTTATCTGTTTTTCGGTTTACTTGATACAAACCATTTTGAAGGGATATGTACAGCAATTACCTACACCCAATTTTGACATTTAAAATTTGAAAGATCTTTTAATTAAGTTACTTCAATGAAACAAGTTTTTACACTCAACCAGAGGACCTTGATATAGAAGCATTTATTATCTATATGTTCATTTAATGCTATTTCTTAGTTTTAGCAAGTCAAGAACACTCAATCTAATTAAAATTTCCATTACCGTATTCCTCTAACCAATAGCAAATGTCAAATAAGAGTGATTTACAATACAGAACAGGATTAAAATTATGACTTCTTTCACAAAAAGTGCAAGGTGTAAACTATTTGCAACCTGTTGATGCATATTTTAGCAAGAAACAAACTGATCGCCCAGTATTATCAATAAATTATCTAAATGTAAATAAATTTAGCTAGTTTTTTCCCTTAATTCATTATTTTTCAACAAATAACTCCAGACAAGACGAAGCATTTAGGAATATTTATATGATAAAGTCAACATTCCTGCTCACTCAGCAGAATTACTCAATCAAACCAAGATGCTATTTTTAATTTTTTTTTATCTTAACAGTGATTTTTTTTTATAACTTCCTGTAATTATTTTGCATACAGTGAGAGGAAAAAATGTTATCAAAGGAAACTTGCAGTATTACCTGAAAACTAGGTTTTCTAAATTATAATTTACTTATCTTGTTTTGAATATGATAGCAGAGATTAAAAGCATATAGATAGAATCATTTGATTGGCATGTCCGATCTGTAGCCACTCCTTATGAATCTTCCCTGTGACAAACTGCATGTATTACATAAGCACAAGATGTTCAATTATCAACAGCAGCCTCAAACAGACAAAATATCCAGCTCAAACTCAAATAGATTATTATCTGAACAAGATTTTCCTGACAACAATATATTTAAGGGTAGATTGGATAGAAAAACAGGTTTTTTTTTAAAGAAAGCAAAGTACCACAATGAAAGGTCTTGAGTGCGGATTATCCTTCAAATATTGTGTAGGCAATACTATATGACCCGGTTTACAGTTGCAAATTTAGATCGATCTTTGGTGAGATCGATCCTAAAAAGATCGATCTTTCACACGTGTAAACAGGTTAGATCGATCTTGAATCGGACTTAAAAAAGTCCACTTCCATAGGTAGTCTTAAAAAGATCTATCTTTTTTGGAGTGTTCTTTCTTCAAGTGTAAACGCCAAGATCGATTGTGATCGATCTTCATGAAGTGAAACTGAATTATAAAACTGAAAATTGATATTTACACATGCGTCTTTGAACATTTGTACCACTGTGAAGAATAAAAGAGAAGAAACTTTGGCCCACGAAGAAACTCTTTTGATCAGCGAACTTTGTGGTGACCTACAGGGTGACAGAATATTAAGGGAAAACATCTAAGAGAAACCTGAACATTTTAAATGAATATATCAGGACATTTCAAGATCTATCTATCTTTATATGTATTTTCGTGTATTTCTATAACAAGGAACACATGTACATGTATTTAGGTAAGATCGATTAAGTTTTAGTGTGTAGTGTAAACGCACCATTCTCAAAAAGATCGATCGAGATCGATCTTGCACTTTTTAATGTAAATGCAAACCGATTCTTTTAAGATCGATTCAAATAAAGATTCAAATTGAAGGAAGTGTAAACACGGTCTATATTAAGTCCAAAACAGTAAAAATATGAAAACTAATTTGTTTCAAAAATTAGTTAATCAAAATGAAGCTGGATCTTGATTTGTAACAGCAACATGTCAAATATTAAATAAATAGCTGTATTAGTGTTGAGGGGGGACTTGATCTGTAGCTAATGGTGGCTATAAGTATCTGATATGAGATCGATGTTTTCAAGGGTTTAGAAATTATCCATAATCGAAATTACAAATCATGATTAAACTAATGGTCAAAATATATAGTAAATTACAACAGAAGTGCTGGTCTCATAGGCATTAACACGATTTTTTGGAAACAAAGGTTAAAAACTTGAGATAAACCCATTGCATTGCCTTTGGAGATGCTTCCTCAGTTTATGCTGAAGTTCACAAGCAGTTGTCAAGAATTTGCTTTGCTGTAGAACCCTGTAAGAGAATTGTCATATGTACTGAACAGAGCAAGATGAAGTGAATAGGTCAGAATGGCTTCAGCAATGGTTGACCTCTAGCCCAACTATTCAGACAACTGAATTAATTCATTAATGCTTATGTAGGAGTTAGGAAAAAATGCCTTTATCTACAGTGTCTGGTGGTCTATAATAGAAATATACATTGTATATCTGTCGCAGGATTCATGTATCTTGCACTATGATAAGATTATCAAAGAGAATATGCAATATGAATGTCAATAAGGGTTCCCATCACTGACAAAATTTACCTATTTTTATGAATGGAGGTTATAAAGGTCACATTATCATACTGTAGTGCAATTTTTCCCATCAGCTGATTGTAGAAAAACAATTTAGAAAATGTAACATTAACAGAAGACTGTTGTTTGTGAAGAAACAAAATCAAACTTTTTTTATATATATATCAAGATGTAACAGTATTTTTGTGTTTATTTCTAATGTAGCATCTTTCTGCTTGCCAAAAATATCATATATTTAGTAAATATAGGTCACAAAGGCCTTTAAATATCATTAAGTTCTATATTCAATACATTATTTAGATTTGTATTACAAAAAAAATGTGTAGGAGTTTGCAGAAACATGTTTTCTCTTGAACTTTTCAAGTGTCCATAAGGCCTATTAGGTGTATATTCTGATATCAAAGGTCATGCAAATGTAGAGTGATGTCAAAGTTTATGTCCTCTGCATTCCAAAACTTCAACAAACATAAACAAAGAAACTAGAAACTCACTGATATCATAACCTGCTCACCCATTTGATTCCAGAAAAAAAAAGAAATCAAATCAAATTTTCAAATAGCTGGTGCAATATGTACTGAACATTCTGTGAAACTTTCAGTGAAGTTCATCTACAACAAGTTTTTGCCAGACAGTAGGTATCTTATGGCGGACGGTCGACAGATGGATACCATGATCACTATACTGTAAAAGGGGATATTTTCGCGTGGTTTAAATTTCACGATTCTGATTTATAAATCTATTCGCGAGGTTTTATTTTCGCGATTCTCACTTACCTTTCGTTATGTTTAAATGGTGTTAAATTTTTTTCAGACAATTTAATGTTTATAATTATCTACATATGTACACATGCATTTGTGTTGGTCAAAGCGCTCAGAGTAATGATTATTGTTTTTATGTTGTAAAGTGCTCAGAGTAATGTTTATTTTTGTTGCTTATTTTTATGTTGTAAAGCACTCAGAGTAATGTTTTTTTTGTTTTTATGTTGTAAAGTGCTCAGAGTAATGTTTATTTTTGTTGCTGGTTTTTATGTTTTAAAGCACGAATAGTAATGTTTATTATTTTTATGTTGTAATGTGCTCAGAGTAATGTTTATTGTTTTTATGATGTAAAGCGCTCAGAGTAATGTTTAATTTAGATGTAGCGCTCAATAAATAATATACCAATAGTAACAAGAGCTGTCGCCAAATGGCAGCCAAATATACCCCCCACTCACTGAACCCTGAAATCATATTGTAAGTGCAAATTTAAGTTTGTGTGGACACAAAATACGTGTCGACACAGTACAAGTGTGGACACAATACAACTATGGACACAATGATATAATCTTCAAGAATTTTTCACAAGGGTTCCAATGAAAATACTCTATCAAAATCAGACAAATATAAAATTCACCCTTTTTAAGCCAATTTGACATGTTACACAAAAATCATAAGCATTAGAGGAATTTCATTACAACACTTTGAAAACAACTTTTCAAGAGGATTTAAATGATTGATTTCACAATATCTACACTTTAAATTATCTCTTTGAAAATAAAAGATCATTGCAGAAGGAATCAATGAAAGTCACAGTCAAATAACCTCCCCTTCCTGGTTTCGTACAATAACTACATTCCTTCATGCACATCTCCATATAGTGTTCTTCCTTGTGTAATGTTTCATCAAAATCCTTCAAATGGTTTAAGAGGAGTTGCACTTACGAGGTAACCCATACATAGGGAATCAATGAAAAGTCAAAGTCGAATTATCTCCCCTTCCTGGTTTCGGACAATAACTATATTCCTTCATGCACACTTCCATATAGTGTTCTTCCATTGTGTAAAGCTTCATCAAAATCCTTCCAATGGTTTAAGAGGATTTGGGCTTACAAAGTAATCCATACATAGAGAATCAATGAAAAGTCAAAGTCGAATTATCTCCCCTTCCTGGTTTCGGACAATAATCATATTCCTTCATGTATATCTCCATATAAAGTCCTTCCTTTGTGTAAAGTTTTATCAAAGTCCTTCAAGTGGTTTGAGAGGAGTTGCGCTTACGAGAAGTGTGGACAGATGGACGGACAGGGTGATTCCTATATACCCCCTCAAACTTTGTTTGCGGGGGTATAATAATAATGTTGAGCCATCCACTCACACTTTTTTCCATTCTGATGTTGTGTTGCAACACAAAAACATGATTTCGAATAAAATGCTTTGCTCTTGTGAAGTCCAATTTTCTAGAAACTTGTCATTTCATGCATGTTCAAAAATAGTGATATTTCATAAAAACATATCCTGCCTCTTCATCCTGCTAAAATTTCAAAGTTTCAAGGGACATAACTCCAGAACCACTGGCAATCCTGAACCCAAAATTGATGTTGCCCTTAGTTTCAAGTAAGCAATTTATCAAGTTTGAAATAACTATGTGATTTTCTCTGCAAGTTATCAGTGGGAAACCTTTGGGACATACAGATAATCAAAGAAATGTCCAAATACCCGAGTTCAGCACAAAATGGTCTGCTTTTTTGTAGGGCAGGGTATCCAGTATAAAATTTCCTTTCATGTTACCAAAGAAATAATCAGCACAGTGAATTCCATTTAGTATGCCATATATTGCACATGCTAACAATGGACAAGATCACATAAATGTGTACATGTATGTTAATCTTGCTTGTTTTGTAACAAGGTCACAAGGTCAAATATTCTGGTACCAACTGAAAGGTCCCTCCACAAAGAATTAAAATTTCAAGGATCCAAATTACCTACTGCCATTTGAATGGCAAAATATATGGTTTCAGATGGGAGCTTGACAGTCCTTATACTGTATATGTTTTATATACTTTCTCTTCATGCACCTGGGTAAGTTTGAATAATAGAAATAATGTGTGTATGTATCTCTAAAGATGCACTACAAAACAACCATGCATTTTACAAACACAAAAACATGATTTCTAATAAAATGTTGTGCTCTTATTTACCATCAAAAATTTAATTTTTCTTGTGAAATGGTTTTAGAAAAAGACTGTCATTTTCAAATACATTTATAGTTCAAAGGATTTTTAATAATTTTTAACATTATCAAGACCAAACCTGTCTGAATGGAGAAAGAAAATGTTTGCTTAGTTTGAATTAAAAAAATTATTAAAGTAGGCACTGTACAAAGGTTACAAAGTATATACATTTTTCCTACAATTTGTATCTAGTTATAACTTTCTATTCTCCATTTTAAGACTGCAGTTTTCCATTTAACCACTTGTAAAAACACTAAAAAGAATGAAGAAAATCAAGCAGGAAATCTTCAAGGTTAAAAATCAAATTAATCACAGAGTGTGGCAATTATTACCAACTTTTAAAAAGTCATTAGTTTTACATTAAATACATTACATTTCTTGCGTAATGAAATTATGAGGGAAATGTTCTATTTTCTTTGGCAGTTCAACAGTTTTTAGAACTATATAAAAGTGAAAAGTGGTACAATAATTTGGTCAATAAAGGGCTACGCCGAGTGCAGGATGATACGACTGCAGCATGTCGACCACTGAAATTTGGACAAGTGTAAACTAAAATTAATGTGCACACAGTAATTTGCTGGACACAATAAGGACCTTGTCACAGAAATTAACTGGACACAAACTAGTGAAAATAAAAATTAGCTCTTTTAATCCCTTATTACTAGGATATTGTAAGAGCTAAGAAATTCTGTTGACTACCATCAAGAAAAATCCAAAGAAAAAACTCAGGTTGAAATCCAATGAAAAATAAAGATTTCACATATTTTGAAGTATTGCAATTTGGCCCTTTTGACCCATTATAGCTTGGAAACCAAAGAGCAATGCAAAATATACTGCCATATCACTGAAAGCTTAAAATGAGAACAATCCAAAGATAAAAATCCCACCAAATTTAATGAAAAATAATAAAGACTTCACATATTTCTAATGATTGCAATTTTGACCTCTTTGACCCCTTATAGCTCGGAAACGGTAAGAGCTACATCAAATCTGTTGACATATTGCTGAAAGCTTACATTGAGAGGAATCCAAAGAAAAAAATCCCATCAAAATCTGATGTAAAATAAAGATTTTACATATTTCTAAAAATTGCAATTTTGGCCATTTTGACCCCTAATAGCTTGGAAACGGTAAGAGCTATGCCAAATCTGTCGACATACTACTTAAAGCCTACAATGAGAGGAATCAAAAGAAAAAAATCCCATTGAAATTGGATGAAAAATAAAATTTTAGGTAATCTGCATGTTTTCAATTTTTGCACTGTTGGGTCCCTCATGGATTGGAAAATGAACAAGATATCAAAAATCTAATGGTGCAGCGCTATATTAATTTTTCATAAGGAATCCATTGCAATAAACTGCATCAAAATGGGACTAAAAATAAAAAAATTAAATTTTTGAAATTGGCCCCCTTTGGGCCCCATATATCTCGTGAACGGTACATGCCACACGAAATCTGTTGGCTTACCACTGATTGGAAATTTCCTCAGGAAGACACTGAAAGAAACCCCATCAAAATCCGATAAATAACAAAGATTTTACAGTCAAATATGTTAAAACATCAAATTTAACCCTTTCTGGCCCCTTTTTTCAAAACAGGTGGGGCCACAATGACCAAAACTGAGCCAAGCCTTCCTTTTGTGCCAAAGAACATTGTGTTAAAATTCCATAAGGATTGGTCAACTTAAACTAAAGTTATTGACCAAAAAGAAAAGTGTCTACAGACAACAACGACAATGACAACGACAGCACCATACCATTATATGACCGCAAAAATTTTTGCGGTCGTATAAAAAGTATCTTATTTTGCAGTTCAGAGAATTTAGTCTCCTTGAAAAAAAAGTAATTAGAGGGTGGAATGATAAAACATGAGATGAGAGAGGAGGTGTGGAGATATGAGAAGAGGTGGGAACATTTTGACAGCCACAGTCAAGAGGGCTCAATTGACAGTGACAGAATATTTAGTCTTGTAACTTGTGTAAAAAATTTTTATGTGTGACCAAGATGAAAAATAAGTTAACTAGAGGCCCATTTTTATTGTTCACCAGGTTCAAACAGCAAACGAAGACCTGCCACAGGAGCCACATTGGATAAGTTACCAGAGATCAAATCATATAATTTATTTCTATATATCATGATTGCATAAAACTGGTCTGATCTATGAAATAGCAGTTTTTCCAGTGGTGCAGGGCAGTTAAAATCAAGATTACTAGGGCAACAAACTTTTTGTGAAAGATCATATTCTATGTCAATATGACTTTTCAAAATATCTGATTTATGAAGTGTAGCAACTTATATGATTTTCCCTTAAAGTAGGCCATTTATGTTTGTTTGTTTGTCATTAAAAGTAGGAATTTTCATGCTAATATTAAAATGCACATATATGATATGGCCATGTGATTTTTGGTTTGCTTTTCCAATAATAGCCAATTTTATATGAAATCTCCTACAGCAGATGATTGATTTTTTTCCGCCAAAACCACAATCTCTTAAGTTGAACTCCCAATAAAAATCTCAATGGTTGGGTTATGAACAGAAAATATGTAATGCCAATGGCAGCACAATACCTGGAAGAGCTAAATATAATGAAAGGAAGTGATTTTGTGTAAAAATTGGTGAAAACCGAAAGGGATTTCTTGTTACGTATTTCAGAAGATAATATAACTTTGAAGTTCACATTTTTATTGTGCATACTTCATATAACAAGAGACATTTTGCTAGTTATCAGAACTATCATGGTGTCACCAAAATCAGAGCACTAAAAATATCAAAAATCATATTTTGTGTTCATAAATACTAGTAATTAGAAAAATAAACAGATACACCAATTGTAGGAAAAATGTTTTAATTCTGTAATAAAAACTTCTACAGCTGTAACACAGAGGTAGAAAATATTTTTTTTTTTTTCACATCTCCATTTACACAATCATATTTATCATGAAAATCACAATCATTCCATAATCACAATATTAATCATCATAATCATAAATATAAAATAATTACACCTTAAAATGACATGATTAACAACATATGTTCCAATTAATACTTGTTTACATTTTGATAGAAGCAATGATTAGAAATTGAATCCTCCTACCTTGTATGACATAATCTTAAAGTAGTATAGCATTTAAAACTTCCAACACTTGACCCTAACTTCCAACTCTTGACCCTTAAATTAAACACTGAATCCTTGGTGTGATGTAAATAAATCTTAGTGTAATATCAGTTATACATTTATTAATAAGAAAATATATTACAGAGCCTATATTTCTCGCAAGTACCTGCTTCTGTCAAAAAGTGGAACATTTGTCAAAAGTTTTATTATATATAGGTTAGGGTTATTCTGACTATTAAAATGTCTTTTTGAAGAGCTGTTGTCCTTAAATTCACAAAAAGTGGCAAATTTTGTCAATTTAGTCATTTGCCACTTGTCAGTTGAATACATGTGAATAGAGTAATTGCTAAACAATAAGCATTTCAAATTTCTGGTCAGGTTTTCAAGCCAGAATTTAAATTTGGAATTTGAACAACTGAGATTTCAATAATAAACTTTAAATTACAGACTTTTTTGTTGTTGAAACGATTCCAAGTGTATCAAAATTACTATGACTGTTAATATAAATGACAAAAATGTCTTACATGGTATTTTTAAGAAAATTTTGTCATGAGAATGTCTAACTTTATAGTCATTAAGATATACAAAGTTTAATAATTCTTTATTTACAAATTACGATTGCAAACTACAGTTGTTTGATGAAGTCAAGTTCAGAATGTTTATCACCACTGTGATTTTCACTAAGTCAAGGTCAGAAGGTTTATCATCAAATTCACAGTAAGAAAGTTTTCAATCAATGTCAAGGCTAGATTGGCTATTACCACTGTGTTTTTCACAAAGTCAAGGTCAGAATGTTATCACAACTGTGTTTTTCACAAAGTCAAGGTCAGAATGTTATCACAACTGTGTTTTTCACAAAGTCAAGGTCAGAATGCTATCACAACTGTTTTTGAAAACGAAGTAAAGGTCAGGATGTTCATCTGTGTTTTTTACAGAGTCAAGGCCAAATTGTTTATCACCATTATGTTTCTTTTTTTTTTTACAAAGTCAAGGTCATCGTGTTTATAACAATTGTGTTTTCCAACAAAGTTAAGTTCAGAATGTTTATCACATTAAAGAAAGATTCAAAGCAGCTATTTTAAATAATTATGGTATAATATTCAGTTTTTTTTTAATTAAAATTGTGAATTAAGAATTTTTACAAAGATCATTATTTATCCATATGATATTTACTTTATGACTACTCTAGTATAAAATAAAATAGTAATAATTTGATCCTGTTAGCAATTTAACTTTTAATTGTCTCAAAACAGCACTCTATACAAAATATTTCTTTTCATCTAAAGGAACTAGGAAGTAGAAATATATACAAATAGTTAAAGCAAGATATGATAAAGATTGTTTTTTTTACAGAAATTGTACATCACATTTGTTTTTTTCAACATTTTTTGGTATGATAATAAAATTTATATACATAAAAACAATGGATTTTCAGATCATATGAAACTCTAAAGAGTGGAATAATGACCCTGCATGAAATCAGCACTTTTATATAAATCATTTCATAGAAATGGAATGATTCTCCAATATAATAAATGTAAATATGTAAAAAATGGAAAAAGTAACAGAAATTCTAACAACTGCACCTTACTGATTAATAAGAAATTACTTTATTTTCATAAAATGAATCTATGAATGATTAAAATCTGAAAATGAATTAAATCAGACCTTATTGGTCCCTAAACTGAAATATAACACTATTTCACAAGAGCTGAAGAGATGACTATGATTTTTCTAATTTGAGAAAAGAACAACTTTACAACAAACAACTGGGCTTCCAAATTTGGCCTTGTATCCATGATACATCAGCACCCTATTAATGATGTGTGGTCACCTAAAAACCGAAATAAAATAATCATGTTAAATAACTCTATAAGTTATATCATTGTGGTTAACTTGGAAAGGGGCAATAAACAATAACATAAGATGAACCAAAAGCGATCATGTAATTGTAGAAAAGGAATTGGAGAATTGACATACATGTACTTCCAAGTTTTGAAAGGCCTGTAAAAACTTTAATTTCTGAACAATTTGAAAATTCAATAAAGGGCTACGCCGAGCGCAGCATGATACGACCGCAGCATGTCGTCCACTGAAATTTGAAAAAGTGTAATTTAAAGTGAGTATGGACATAGGAAAGAGCTTGACACAATAATTAGATGGACGCAGAAACGGTAAGAGCTACACCCAATCCATTGACATGATGCTGAAAGCTTACATCAAGAGGAATCAAAAGAAAAAAATCCCATCGAAATGCGATGAAAAATGAAAATTTAAGGTAATCTGTAAATTTACGATTTTGGCCTCATTCGGCCCCTCATAGCTCGGGAACCGCAAGAGCTACATCAAATCCGTTGAAATACTGCTGAAAGCTTTCATCAAGTAGAATCCAAAGAAAAAAATCCCATCAAAATCCGACGAAAAATAAATTTTTTAGGTTATCTGTAAATTTACGATTTTGGCCCCCTTCGGCCCCTCATAGCTCGGAAACAGTAAGAGCTACGCCAAATCCGCTGACATATAACTGAAAGCTTACATAAAGAGGAATCAAAGAATAAAATCCCATCGAAATTCGATGAAAAATAAAAATTTTAGGTTATCTCTAACTTTACAATTTTGGCCCCTTTCAGCCCGTCATAGCTCCGAAACGGTAACAGCAACACCAAATCTGTTGACATACTACTGAAAGCTTACATCAAGAGGAATCCAAAGAAAAAAATCCCATCGACATCCGACGAAAAATAAAAATTTAAGGTTATCTGTAAATTTACAATTTTGGCCCCTTCAGCCCCTCATAGCTCGGAAACGGTAAGAGCTACGCAAAATCCGTTGACATACTACTGAAAGCTTACATCAAGAGGAATCCAAAGAAAAAAATCCCATCGACATCCGACGAAAAATAAAAATTTAAGGTTATCTGTAAATTTACAATTTTGGCCCCTTCA